>PVLD010019431.1:0-36431 GCA_004027595.1 Dinomys branickii
TCAGCAGGCAGAGGTCTGCTGCAAAGGCTGCTCCAGTGATTCCTTCTCTTTGGGAGAATGTCCCTTAAGCTTTCTGCTGAGATTTGTTCTTCTGTCTTCCCTTTTTTGGGTATCAGATTCAAAATATTGAGCAATAGATTCCCCAGGCAGTTCAGCAGGCAAAGGTCTGCTGCAGAGGCTGCTCCAATGACTTTTCTTTTGGGGGGGGGAATGTCCCTTAAGCTTTCTCCTGAGAGTTCCGCTTAAAAGGCTGTACAGATGTTGGTTAGCTACTCCCTAGCGAGAGAGCTGGGTGAGGTGTGTAAGACTGCTCCCCCGCCCTCCCAGGGTTCCCTGCAGGTATAGGGATGGATCTCCTCCCCCACTCGGTGATCTGGTCGTGAGCACAGATAGCTCACCAGTTTTCGGAGTCCCTGCAGGCAGGAAGGTTCCTAGGTGACAGTTTTCTGTGCTATGCTCGCGATCCGCCGCTCGCAGCCACTTGTTTCCTCGCGCTCTCCGGGTCTGGGGGAGGGAGCGGGATGCTCCGCTCCTGTGCTGCTCGCGCCGACCAGGCCGAGGGTGTAGGCTGCGCAGCCTGCCCGAAGCGCACGAAATGTGAGACTGGTGTGCGTTGTCACTGCTAAAAAGCCAATCTCTGTCGGGAGTCGCTGGAAAGCTGCGCCGGCTCGGGAGGCGGGGGGGGGGGGGGGGGGCCGAGGTAGCTCTGCCCCCAGGGCGCTCGGACCCAGCCAAGCCCCCTCCCCGCGCGGAGCGTCTCCGGCTCCCAGCGTCTGGGGCTTTCCCGCGTCTCGCCACGGCAGTTTGGGCCGCCCTACCGCATCTCCCCGGGCAGCTCAGAGAAACATGTTCAGTTTGATCTTCCCAGCCGAGGTCCCGGCATTCACGCTGGCCAAGTCTGTCCCGAGCTGGTGGTGTTTATCAAGGAGGATCGCTCCTTTGCTGCTCACCTGGTCGCCATCTTCCCGGAAGTCTCACTAGTGGGTTCTAAAGCTATATACTACCCCTTTTTTTCGTACCAGATCTGACCTTGCTTTTTTTTTTCTCATTATTTTGTTAGATTTTTTCCTAGCTTTATTGATATTGGTGTTCCTTTTTAAGCTTTATTTCACTTGAGGCTTACTATACATAATGTATCTTTTTCTCATTCAGAAAATAAAGATTCATTCATGGCTTCTGGCTTATTTTTCAGTTTACTTTGATCCTATGGATTCTAACTCTTCCGTGTGTCTCAGAAGTGCTTATTCTTTATTCTCACAAACAATGACCAGGCTACCACCATGTGTCACATTTATTCTGCAGGAGCTACAAAGTGGTTTATCTGTCCTATGCAAATCCATTTTTTTTTACAGTACAGCCAAAATACTTCCTTAAAGCAGTTTTCAGTTGGTCATAAAATACTTCAGTTTTGTTTACCTGGATATATCTTATACCTATAATAGTGCCATATGTATATATGAGTTTGTGTTTTATTTGTCAAATTATTACCTTGCGGTTACTACGAGGAGAGGCGGGCTTAGTCCAAAATTGATCAGATGCAAGCCTAATGGTGTTACATGTGTACCAAGAGTGTTTGAAAAGATTTATTACTCATATAGTGAGATTTTCCTGGGAGAGCAGGGTAGACACGCGGGCTGCTGCAGAATGACTTGTGTGAAGGAACAGCAGGTGGCTGTGATTTTCAGTGTGGTTAGGAGATGGGCCAAGTTGGTGGTTTTCACTTGCAGGCTGGGTTTGCAAGATGTAAACTTCCTTTCCTTTCTGTTGCCAAGGGAGGAAGACTATCTAACATGAAGCTTTGCTATTAAATAAAACTAATAAAAATACTGTTTGAATTACAGAAAAGTAAGAAAGAGTCCAAGCACATATTATATCACATAATGGAAGATAATAGCAATGTACTAGTTTATTATCTTTCAGATATTTAGGTATATTTTTTAACATTAAAGATGTAGTCATACTTTGCATTTTTCATCTGCTTCTCCTCTGTGCCCTCCTTTCCATAAGATGAGATGACTTTCTAAAACATTTGTAATGCTTTATTGATAAGTGCTAAATACTGATGCTTTTGCCTTCGTAATAGTTTGTTCCCCTTATCTACTGTATTTTTTTAGTAACTGTCATAATTGTTCTACCATTTTAAAATTCATTAGAATAATCTCATTCCTTTTTGCATTCATTAAAGCTATTTTTTAAAACCTTCAATATGCAATGAAAAGTACAGAAAATCACACACACACAGAATGTAGAATTTTGTCGATGTTGGAAATGAGGCACCTTTTTGGCAGTTGTGACAGGCCTTTGAGTCTCAGTTGTGGCCTTCCTTGTCAGTTCTGGCCTGGGGTACCTAACATCCATCTTTCTTCACAATATGCTGATGTACAAACAGCCATTTGGTTTTGTAGAGGATATGGTTTTTTTTTTGGTTAAATGACATATAACTGTCATTCCAGAAATTGAGAAAATACAGGTACTTGACCAAAAAAAGGAGACAAAAAATCCTCCAATTCTAAGTTAGAGTGAACCTGTGTTTTGCTGTTCTCCTAACTTTTCTCTATGTATATCATACACTGTTTTCCTCCCATAAAAGGGATAGTTCTGTATCTGCTGTTTTAGATACCCACTTGTTTTTCTTCAGTTAACATCTAGTACTTTTCCATGGAAGAAATATTTTTCTTTTAAGGTGAAATACCGCTTGTGTTTGTACTTCCTATTGAAATTCAGGAACATAGAGATTTTAGTAAAATTGCTCTTAAATATTTAATGATTTATTTCTTATATCTTTATCTCCTTTTTCTAAGGTGACAATTCTATTCAAAAACACCAATATAATAACTCATTCCATTTATATTCATATATACAGAATCATTTCAGAATAATAATTCCAGTGCTGTGACCTCTAATATAATTACTAAAAGTAGTTGAGGATTTTTCTTTCTACTTATTTTATAATATTTTCTTTCTAAGTATTGTGCTCATTTTTATATTATATATAAAATGAACTATTATGTCATGATATATAGTTGTTTTTTCATTACAAGAGTTCATTGAAGTGAGTTTTAACATTTAGAAATAAAGTTGTTATACAGTCATTGTATGTATTTATGAGATAGAGTGCGGTATTTCAGTATACATACGATGTGTAATGGTTAGATCAGAGTAATTGATATATCCATCACTTTAGACATTCAGTATTTCTTTGTATTGGAAACATTCCAAAGCCTTTTTACTGTTTTGAAATATGTAGTTAAATGTTGTTGACCAGAGTTACTCTTTTGTGTTACAGAACATTGCAAGTTATTCCTCCTGTCCAGTTGTGCTCTTTTGTTAACTGTCTTTCTCCATCTGCCCTTCCCTTTGCAGCCTCTGATACCCACTGTTATACTCCAGTCATATCCGTATTTTTGGTGAAGCATTATGTTTAAGATCAAAAGATCAGATCAAACCCAGTATGTTTTTATCCCAAGTTAAAACCTTGCCATATCTGCACTTTGATTACCTAAGAGCCATGGAGTATTCCATTATGTGACTATATCATACTTTCTATTTGACCATTTTCCTACTTTTAGACATTTGATCTGTTTTGACTTTTTGCTATTCTGAATAGTGTGAACAGTGCTACAATGGCCATACTTTTATAAACATTTTTGTCCATTTGTCTGTTCTAATGGGTAAATTCTGAAGAAAGAGCAGTTTGTCTTTTTCAAAAAAGACATTAGCCAAATTTTGATAACTGAAATCTGGAAAGTATGGATATAGTCTTATCTCCAGTATAGATGAGTACAGTGGTACCTTGGTTAACAAACTTAATTTGTTTTATGATTTTGGGAAAGATAGTTGTGTTTGTATGAGGAAGGAAGATGGCCATGGTAGTGTTTGTAAGCTGATGCAGAGTTCATGAACAGAAGCAAAATTTTGTTGAACACTTAGTTTGAGAACCGAATTTCAAACAGAAGCACTTGTGAACTGAGGCATGATTAAACTAGATTCTTCATTATGATAACTCACCATTGTTGTTAGCATTCCTTCCTTGTATTTAGTAGCTGTTTCTTTTATACTTGTAAAAAGCACCTTTTGTCTTTTATTTACCTTCATCTTTTGTCATCATGTTCATCTTTTTCTTGGTTTTTAGAGAGCCTATGTTTTAAGAATAACATGTTTTTATGATGGAAAGAGGTTCCAAGAAGTAACTCTTTCTTGGCCAAAGTTACAGAGATTTTTAGATAATTTTAATTAATTGCTTTTATTCTTCAAAGGACCCAAAACTAGAAATATTTTGATCTAATACTTGATCTGAAATAGTTCTAATTTTATTACATTTTTTGTAATAAATTAGATATCCCTCATTTTACCAGAATTTTTCATGACCATCCTTTGATTTATAAAGCTATGTTTTTGTGATCATTTTACTTACATACACTAAGGACAGGCTTTACTATATTGGATCAGTTATTAGATTACAGAGATCCCCCATGGGTTATAGGTCAAGTGGGATTCATTACCATAAGAATAATAAAATGATAACTCATACCTTATGAATACATTTGGACTGATTCTTCACCTTTTTCAGTTATTCATGTTATCAGGGAAGTTGTTGAAAGCGTTGACACAGAAGGTAGACCTGTGTTCATGTCCTATTTACTTAAGGACGTTAGAATTTCTGTGCATTAGTTCAGTCACATATAATACAAGGGCCTTGTTAGTCACTAATCTGGTTATTTTGAAGATTAAGTTAAGGAATTATTATTTATAAAGTGCTTAGAACAGTATCTGCCACCTTTGTGAGTACTATGTATGTTGTTTTATGATGAAAATAAGCATCTATTGGGGAAGAACCCTAGGAAGTAGGAAGACTGAGAGAAAAGTGTTACAAATAGTTTAAATAAATCAGTTCATTGTTAGCCAGCTTTCTGTCACTGTAAAAAGATAAAAGACCTGAGACAATCAACTTATGAAGAGAAAGTGTTTATCTTGGCACACAGTTTTGGAGGTTTCAGTCCCTTGGCTTTGGGGCTGTGGCAGGGCAGCACATCACGGTGGGAACGCATGGGAGAGCGAAACCACTTGCTTCATGACCAGGGAGGCAAAGAGAGGGGCGACCGCTCCAATGTCCTTGCAAGGGTGCGCCCTCAGGCCTAACCTCGTTCCACCTCCTATGGGACTCGCTGCCTCCCAGTAGAGCCCTCCTGGGACAAAGCCTTTGACACATGGGACTCTGACCAAGATTCGAACCTGAACCGTAGCTGAATTGAATGTATTTAATTAAAAAAATCTGTTTTATCCTTAATGCAAACATCGACTAAATCCAGGTTATCATATTGCTGATGTTTGCAAAGCTGATAGTTAAATACATTCCTTGAGCTAGTTACAGTGTTTGTTACTGCTTTTGTCTACAGGATATTCTGAATAATCTTGAATCATGTGACCTTGAGGATGATGATCTTATGCTTGATGTGGATCTACCTGAGGATGCACCTCTTGACACTGGTAAGTTGGAACAGTACTGAGCTTCCACAGGTGTATGCAGTATTAGAGCTGTTTGCCTGTAGCTAATTTGGTATTTGTTACTTGCAGACTTCTTAATCTCAGTGGAACCCTTCAGATTGAGAATCAGTCTGAAGTAATGTAAAATAGGTTCACTTGCAAATTAACTTTTAAAATTTGATTTTCGTAGGTCTAAGATATAATTCTATATAGTCTAATAACATTGTATACTTGATATCATGAAGTAGTAAATGTTCTTCCATAATCTTGTATGATGCAATAGCATTGTATTCCTATACCATACAGTAAATGATAGATGGGATTTGTCTTTTTTATCTTCCTGCGTACATACTAGCTTCATTTTTATTTTCAGGAGAATACAAGTAAAGAAACACACATTATCTGACTCTTGAAGTAGTATAACATGAATTTTATAAATATTTTAGGAAGATCAGTTCAGGGAAAGTGGTGACCTTCTAAATGAATCCTTGTGCCCTGTTTACTCCTGCTTCCAGTCTGTCTTCCTGTCTTAGCCCTGGTACCTACTTGTGTGGGCTTTAGATAATCCACATGCACTAGGGCCTTTGGGTTTTCCTGCCCTGAGTGGTGTAGCATTTGTAGGGTTTCTGTGCTAAGGTCTGCAGGACCAGAGGTAAGCGTGGCCATACCTTTGTGATAAGAGTTGCAGTGGGGATTCTTCTGGAAGAGAATGGGTCTGGAGATCTGAGATTCTTTGTTAGTTAGCTTTTACCTGGCCTCCAGGCTTCTCTGGGATAAAGGGATGAGTGGAGACCTTTTTATCTGTGATGTTAGAAAAATACAGATTTTTCAGAGAGATATTACAGTGTTTCACTGGGGCATTAGGAGGCTACACTTCTTCCTTCACTGATAGCTTCTATTTATCTTCGTTTGCGCTTTCATTTTTCCCTGATATGTCATAATCTCAAAAATATGTATTTATTTTTCTCACTCATGAATTCTGTAGGACTGGTTTCAGGACCCTCCATGCAGCTTCATTTTGAGAGCAGGACTGCTTGGGGCAGACAGTTCTCATGGCAGATGGCATAAGTACAGAAGGACAAGCAGAGCCGTGCACACAGTGTCTGCTATGTGGCTTAGAACCACCACAGTGCTATGTCTGCCCTATTTTATTGGTCAAAGTTGGTCCCATTGCTCAGCCTAACACTTCTGGAAATAGTCACATTGAGAAGTTGTGCAGTCAGGAAAGAGGATTTTGTATGTATAAAGCTGTTAAAGGACATAGCGAAGAGCTAAGGACAGTGTCCACTCCATCACGGGGGTGGAGAATATTGCCTCTTTCTGTGGTTCTCCACTCATTATAGGAAACTGCTACAGCAAGAGCTGAGAAAGAAAAATCAGCCATACCACGGAAAGAGCACAACTTTCAGGATTAGAGTGGTCTAAGGAGATGATAATGAGACCATTTAGGCAGATTCAGTTGCAGCACAATGCTGTCAGGTGCTATAAAATAACAATTGCAGAATAATTTGGTATATATCAAAATCATACCTACTGTTGAAATCTTGGAAGATGAAATTGGAAAATACTGTGAAACACTAGAAGAGAAAACACCATTGAAAATCATAGGGTAAGTTATAATGAGACTTGGGGATACAGGGAATTTTTTAGGTTTTTCGGTGAGGGATTTACCTTCTTAGAAGAAATCACATCTTGGGTAGAACATTTTACTTTGATAGAGTTATAACAACCTCTCTTTGGAAACTTTATATACTCTTTTGAGTTAATAGGACATACAGATGGATTCAGTGTTAGATCTTGTCTCAACTTCAGAGCACAGCACAGTTACTAGATAATAGCAGAATCATGGAAGTTGAAAGGCTATGGTGTTTTGATTGGAGATTTATGAGAAGTGGCAGGGAACTCTTGGAACTTCCACATGTAGTACATACAGATTTTATCTTTTAGGAGAAGACATGTAGCTGTTTTGAACTAAAGGAACACTAAAAATGGGAGTTTATAGTTAGGTTTAACACCATAGATCAGTGGGGAATGACTGTCTTCTTTGTAGCTGTGGAGACGTATGTAACCATACCTATCTGCTGGACTTTTTGCCTAGGAGATGGGAATGTTAGAAGAACAAGTAAGGTGTGAGGGATCTTCCAGTGCTTTCAGCTATTAGTTTTAGTCCCTTTTACCTTCCAGTTTTTGAGGGTATTCAAGTTTGGGAAGAGATCTAGATGGGTTAGTTGGAATTTCATGGTTTAAGCCCTAGCGATGCTGCCAGTATCAGTGGCATTTGTGTCCAAAAGAAAACTGGACCTTATTGATCTTCAGCCTGAGATTGATTAGGATACAGATTTTCTGTGATTTCATTATGCATAGACAGTTTGCAGGAAGCCATAAGGAGGACAGCTATCTATCCAACACATTTGTCAGTAAGTCTTTTTTCTTACAGTAGCATATGTACTAGTCCAGGGGAGCAAAGAATTTTTGTTGGCTGATATTTTCGTGGATGGTTGTAGGCTAGGTTTTGGGGTCATCTATAGCTGAATACACCCATAAGCATGTCCCACCATTCCCCTCAGTGCATCGAGAGCTGATCAAGTGAAACTCCACTCTGAACACTACAGCTTCCTATTTTCCTGCTATTTGTGTTCAGTAATAACAAAGTTTATACTTGTTCCTTAGTTTTTCTTATGTGAGATTTTCTTTTAAACCAAATTGCAATTGCAAACTTCCTTGGTCAGATTTTAAAGCTTTCTGCGAAGGATATTCTTCCTGGGCCTTATGATTTGTAATGTCTCCTTGCAGTCTTAGCCAGCTGTTAGTCACAGAAATACTATCTGTGCCATATACATTTTTTGGACTTTAAAGTCATAAAGAAGTAATCTAGAATACTTTTGATGTCATACTTTTTTTACTTATCAAGTCAGAAAACACGGGTATTTTAAATATTAGGTACAGACATCTTCACATCTTATACCTTTCATTTAGCCATAGTAGATCTCTTTTCCCTCTCCAGAAGGTAAGAGTCCTGATCTCTTGCTCTTGCTTATAGTTATAGAACTAGAATCTGTTGTCTTTTATCTTTGGAGCTAGGCTACTCTCAGAAAGCTTTTACAGTGGTACCTTGGTTCAAGAACTTGATTTGTTCTATGATTTTAGAAAAGATGCTCACATTTGCATTTGTGTGGTGAGATGGCTGCCGTTCTGTTTGTCACCCGAGGCAGAGTTTGTAAACAAAAACAAAATTTTGCCAAGTGCTTCTATTTGTGAAACAAGTTATTTGCAAGAAAAAGGGCTTATGAACCAAGATACCACTCTATTTATTCCTCAGCATGGCTCCTCAGTTTCTTTTAAGGGCCAGATTTGACCTATAGGTGATTTTGATCAGTATGATGGCTTGAACATTTCTGTTAGCAGGGTTTTTTTTGGTACCGGGAGTTGAACTCAAGACCTCACACTTGCCAGGAAGGCACTGTGCCTCTGAGCTATACCCTGGGCCCACTTGAACATTTCTTAGTTGGATACCTTTAGGTTTGCCACTAGTATTCTGTAGTTTACCACACATATCATAGCACCTTATGGCCCTACACATGTAGAGAAACTTACTAGCTTTCTTAGTCTTACTGTCTTGTTCTTCATTCAGCAAGCCCCGGAAACTGGTTTTAATTTATCTCTATCTTGTAGTTTCATTTGCTTTCTACTTTTTTACCTATATTCTCTTTTTCTGTTGGGGATAAGATCAGATGTGCACAGCAGCAGTCCATCATTAAATGGAAATGGTATATATGTGATCTAGCCAGAGCAGGTTCAGAAGGTACAAGTAAGTTACATGAAGAAGTTGCCCAGATGCCCATGGCTCCTTCTCTTGCTATATTCCGTTTTGTTTCCCAGCATATACTTACAGCATCATGGGGCTTGGTTTATGGATGGTGCTGCATATTACGCAGGCTCCACTTGAAAGTGGACAATTACAACATTATAGCCCCTTTCCAGGACATCCCTGAAGGACGGTGCTGAAGGAAAGTCATCACAGTGAGCAGAACTTTGGACAGTGTACCTGGTAGTACATTTTACCTGGAAGGAAAAATGGCCAGATATGCAACTGTATAGTGATGGATGGGGTGTAGCCAGTGGTCTGACCAGATGGTAAGGAACTAGGAAGGAACATATCTGGGTAATTGGTGACAAAAATACTTTGAGAAGAGGTATGTAGATAGACCTTTCCATATAGGCAAGGCATATAAAATACTTGTTTCCCATTTAAGCATTCAGCAAAAGGCGACCTCAGCAGAAGAGGACTTTAACAATCAAATGGATATGGTGACCTGTTCTGTGGACAGTGGTCAACCTCCTTCAGCCATCCTTGGCATTGCCCAATAGGCTCATGAACAGAGTGACCCTGGTGGCAGGGATGGAGGTTATACATGGATTTACAGAATGCCTTATCTACCATCATGTAATTCCACACAGCATTGCCTCTGAACAAATAATGCATGTTATGGCCAAAAATGTGAGGCATTGGACTCATACTCATGGAATTCACTGGTCTTACTGTGTTCCTCACCACCAGCTAAAAAGGTGGAAGGAATAGTCTTTTGAAGATAGAATTACTTGTGGCTGGAGATATAGCTCAGTGGCACAAGCACCTGCCTGGCAAGTGCAAAGTCCTGAGTTTGATTCCCAGTACCAAAGAAAGAAAACAAAAAACTGAAGATACAGTTACTGCACCAGCTAGATGACAATAGCTTTCAGGCCTGGGGCAAAGGTCTTCAAAAAGCTGTATATGCTTTGAATCAGTGTACACTATATGATACTGTCTTCCATAGCCAGGAATCATGGGTCCAAGAATCAAGGGGTAGAAGTGGAAATGGTACTACTCCTCATTATCCATAGTGATCCACTAACATAATTTTTGCTTCTTGTTCCCATGACCTATGTTCTGCTGGTTTAGAAGTCTTAGTTCCAGACATGGGGGAAGGCTTATGCTAGGAAGCACAATGATACCAATGAAATGAAAGCTAAGACTTTCTCCTGGTCATTTGGTCTTCTCATGTTTCAAAGGAAACAAGCTACAAAGGGAGTCACAGTGTTATCAGGGATGATTGACCTAGACTATCGGGGAAATTGGACTATTAGCAGGAGATCCCTCAGATGCCTGTTAGTATTAGCCTACCCTGTTGTTAAAGTCAGTGGGAAACTACAACGGTCCAATCAAGGGAGAATGACAGATGTTCCCAAACCTGTCAGAATGAAGGAATGGGTTACCCTACCAGGGAAAGAATCAAGATCTACTAATGTGCTTGTGAAGGCCAAGGGAATAGAGAACGGGTAGTACAAGAAGACAGTCCTAAATACCAGCTGCAACTCATGGTCAGCTACAGAAAAGAGGATTATAATTGTTAAGTTTCCACCTAATATGCTTCCAATGTAATATAATGTTGATAGATTTAACGTTGGCTCTTAAATATTGTTAAATCTGTTATAATGGTCAAGTTGTGAAAAGTTAGGAGTAAGCATCACCCAAAGAAAACTTGCCTTCTATTTTGGGAGGGAATTAGTGCATTTCCATTTGTATGCAGGATAGTTATAATATGTTAGGTATAAAACTTATGTTTGTATCCAAAGACTATGGTTTAAAGAAATGTCTGGTTATCAAGTTGACAAGGTGAAATGTGATAGCTCACTAATGGTGTCAACTTGAGTAAGAAATGCCCAACTAAATTGGACCAGTATAGTTCTGGGTGTGGAAGACCCATCATAAGGAGGATTATTGCTAGAATGGTAGAAAAGGGAAATGAAGAAGAAAGACATGCTTATGTTTCTTCAGAGGAGCGCCAGTCTTCACCTTCACCTTGGACGTCATCTTCTGGCTTCCTGTTCACACTCTTCAGCCTCCAGCACAGACCCTTTGGTCTTCTGATAAAAACTTGCACAGGACACTACACTGAGCGCCAGCCCTTTGACTGAATCCTTCAGCTCTCCAGTGCACAGACAACCCTTCTGCACTCTTCCACACCTGACTTAGTAGGCAACCATTGTAAATGAATCTTGTAAATTCTTAAATACTTGTAATCTTGCATTAAATGTTTCTCTAGTTAAGCACTGATAGATACAGATTGTGTTACCAGTAGTGGGGCTGTTGCTATGACTGTACCTGACCATGTGGTTCAGTAGCCTTTAGAACTGGTTTGTGTGAAGAATTTGGAGAGGTTTGGAAATGCCAGTTGAAGATACAGTCCTGAACTGCTTTAATTTCTGCTTGATGGAAAATTCCGTGGATAGAGTTCAGCAGACCATAGTGGTGATAGAAATGTACCTGGTAGAGACCAGGTTCAGGAGGTTTGAGTTAGCAACAAGTCTCTTGGGCTCCAGATCATGTTAGTATGCTTTAGCAGAAAATTTTTCTGCATTTTGTTTGTGCCTGTAGAGTTTGCAGGAGACTGAGATTAAGCTTGGTGGATTAATGAATCTTAACAGAAGAAATTTCAAGACAGTCTAATGTTGAGATGGTGGCATGGCTACTGTTGGGGGCTATTAGCCAGATCTATGTTGAGAATCACGAGCAAAGAGCCCAGCAGAATGACTTAATAAAGTTTGAGTTTAGCCAGAAAGAAAGCTGTAATAAAGTTATGATCTGCAAGGATGGATCAGAAGTTGTTTGCTGAAAAAACTAGCAAGGAAAAGCCAAGTATTTCAGAAGAGGACAATAGAAAAGATGGCCTGAGGACATCACAAGAATCAACAGGACCCACCCTTTGTGGCCTAGAAATTGCAGAGGTGAAGGACTTTGCTTTGAGAAGAGAGTTCCAGAGCACCATGTTCCAGAATGCCAGTGGCCTAGGGAAGTTGTTCCATAGGATTTGGTTCATAGGCACTTGATCCCTACATCCAGGGGAGAAGGAAACCTGGCTCCTGTTCTGGCTGGTGGCAGACCCTGGTGTCATCCATGTGGTGGTGGTTTTAGGTGCATGCAGAATGTAAGAGTTGTGGGGTCAGGAAAGTTTCCACCCAGATTTCAGGAGACGACCAGGTAGTGTCCTCCTGAGAGGACAGTGTGTGAAGCTGTGAGTGTGAAGCTGAAGGTGCATTGAGAACTTCAGAAGGTTACAGAAGCCTAGAAAGTGTTGTCTAAGGAAAGCTGCAAGGAATGAACAAAACTGATCTAAGAGAGAAGCTGAGAGAGCTGTAACCACATATGGTGCCATAGGGGTAGAGCTACTCAGGCCCAAGCCCTTTGGAGTTCACAACTTGCCACAGATTTCCATGGATGCTAGACGCTGAACTGTTAAGATTTAATGTTTGCCCTGGTGGGTTTTGGATTGCGTTTGATCCCATTCTTTTGTATCCCCCTATTTGTACCTTTTGGAATGGCAATGTCTACGTTGTGGCATTGAATATTGGAAGTGCTTAACTTTCTTTTTATTTATACAGGGAGTTGAAGTTATGAGTTTGTCTTAAATCTCAGAGGTGGCTTTGAACTTGAACTTTTTAGGAGTGTTGAAATTGTTAGGACTTTGGCAGCTTTTAGAGATGGACTGAATAAATGTCTTTTGCATAAAGGGATGTGTGTGAGTCTTTAGGGGCATATGGGCAGAATGTTATGGCTCGTATCTACATGTTCACCCAAAGTCTCACGCAGGCATAGGTGGGGCTTTTCAGAGGTGGTTGCTTCTAGGGTGTGTGATAATGGGATTAAGTGTGTAATGCTGGGGTTAAGAGTGCCCCACCTTCAATGGAGTACAAGGGACAGAAAGAGGGCCATTGCTGCTACTTCACTGCTTTGCTGCCTTCTGCCTGCCATGAGCTTTTCCTCCTCTGCCGTGCCCCTTTGTCATGCCACCCTGCCCTAGAGCCAGCGGACTATAGACCGAAACCTCTACTGTGAGCCAGAATAAAGCTTTCATCCCTTAACTTTGGGTGCTGGCTATTTGGTCTCAGAAATGGGAAAATTAGCTAAGACAGTATCACACATTTAGAGGGACTTATTTTCTTTCTTAGTTTTATTGTCTTGTTCTTCATTCTCACCAGCTCTAGAAACTGGTGAATGAATAAGTAAACTTAATTTACTTCCATGTTGTACTTTTATTTGCTTTCTACTTTTTTTCTCGTTACACTTTCATTTTGTCAGGGAAGCCTTCACACGTCACACTTTTTAGGCACAGGATTGTTTTACGTTATCTCTTAACCACATTTTAAAGTATATAAATATGTGGTTGCCAGGTGCCTGAGATAGAAATATAAGCTGGGCACTCCTTGCACTCCTTGCAGCGTATTAGAATAGTCATTTCATTTAAAAGTTAAACCACTGTCTTCGTTTGAACATTAGTCTTTTTGTATTTCTAGTGATGTTTGTTTCTAGAGCTTTTGTGCAGTCTGCTTGTGTCTAGGTTCAAGTTTCAGGATAGAACCCCAATTTGGATTCTGTATATGGTCCTGGCAAGCTTTAGCAGACAGAAAGATAGCACATCGGCTTCTGCATTGCGATTGCTCACAGTGTTGAGCCCATCCCCCAGCCTCTTGGCTCCTTTGCTTCTTGTTATTCTGTGTACACTGTGTTGATACCATGCGAAGAACATTTCAGGTGATTGTTGTGACACGATTCTTGCTTTGGGAGTGAGTAGGATTTCCTCTGCCCGAAGTAAGAAATAAAACCAAATTCAAAACATCTAAAATTAGATTAAAAAGTAGATGAACATTTAAAAGTAGGTCTCTCAACTACACAGAGTTGTTTAAACTGAGGTAGCATCTTAAGGCCAAGTGGAAATATTTATGGACTTAACTGAATTCATGAGTATAGTGCAAGTGTGAGTTTTGTTTTATTTTGTTTTCTATAGAGTCTGCCCATTTTTTTTTATATTTATTTTTAAAAATCTGGAGAGAAAAAGCAAGCTTCCTTGCCCTAGCTTCCTCCCTTACCTCCCCACCTATTGTTTTCATGCTTTTGTCATATCTATATAACCCTGGTCTTTTTTCTTTGAGCCAACTCACACAACTTCACTTCAATGAAGCTCTTATCCTAAGCGTTGTCATCTGCAAAACAGTGGCTTTGACCTGTAAGTTATCATCCACATAGGCATTTGTAAATAATACTGTTAAAAGGACTGAATTAAAAGCAGTTTTAAATCTGAAGATTTAATTTTTTTCTTTTTCGGTGTAATTTTCTAATTTTTTCAACATAACAATTACTATACCTTTTATTATTTGTTAGGTCTGCCTGCCTGCCTTGCTTTTTTTTCCTTTTCTTTCTTTTGTGCTTGCTTGCTTTCTCTCTCTCTCTCTGTTTCTTCCCTCCCTCCCTCCTTCCCTCCTTCCCTCCTTCCCCCTCTCTTTCTTTTTTTTCTACTGGAGATTGAACCCAAGGCCTTCACACTAAGATACATACCCCTTTAAAATTTTTTTTCTACATTTTGAGATAGGGTCTCTAAGTTGCTAAATTATCAGGCTGGGCTCAAACTTGTGGTGTTTCTGCCACAGCCTTCCAGAGTGCTGAGATTACAAGTGTGTGCCACCACACCTGGTCTCTGTTAGATTTTCTGTAAATGAACTTTACTATATAAGTACCTTTTGATTTAGCCTATTAACAGGGCAAAAACTTGTTAGAAATAATTTCAAATCTAAGATTGCTTTTAAAAATATCTTTAAAATTTAATAATAATAAAGTACAAAATATATATCCTCCATGACTCCTCTAATGAATACAGACAGAACTTCACCATCCTTAAAAGAGTTTATTTAAGTTGTATGTTTAGAGGAAATGAGTTCTGGGTATATGAGGATTGAACATCTATACTTTACCCGCATGTTCCCTTTTTTGGAATGAAGTTTGTTTTTATCTCCTACACTACAGTAAGACACTGACGTGTTTCAAATCACATTTTTGCTTAAGTAAAGCAGTCATTTAAGTGATCCTTTTTAAAGAATAATTTGGAAGTGTGTTGATTTCTAATACTTTTCATCACAAAGAATTCTAAGCACTCAAGACTTGAACCTTCTCATGTAGTAGTTCTCAGACTGGAGCAACCTTTTCTTCCAGTGGCTTGGGTTAGCGTCCAGTAGTATTTTTAGAAACAATCCTAACTCAGTAGCTATGTAAGCGCCGAGGATGATGGAGTCACAGGGCTCACTGGGCTTGCTTCCCACAGGGAGGGCTGGAGCTGAGCAGGAAGGAAGGCCTGCTCAGCAGTGCCTGGTGTGCGGCTCTGTCTGGGTAGGCAGCCGTAACACAATGTCCCCCTTGTGCAGAGTGACTCCCCCAGCAAGTGCTCAGATATGTGAAGAAAAAGCGTTTTGGTAAGTGAAGAAGTGGGTGTTTGGAGATTCTTCTCGTGTTTTTGTGGCATTTGGATTTCAGGGAGTGTACTATTTGTTGTTGCAAAGTACTGGCTTTGTTTCCGGTGGCATTTTAGACTTTTTGAACCAGCTTACTGCAGGCAGATTGAAGCATCTTACTTTTTAAAAAGGATTTATTTGCAGTGAAAAGTTACTTGTGTTCCTTGGAATGAGAGAAAATTAATTATGTTCATTTTAGGGATGCATTCTTTACTAAACTTAAAATGTAGTTTTTCCTGTTTTCATTCTGAAATCATAACCAACTTATGATGATAAATACCACTTAAAACTGATTGCTGGTATTTTAAGTGTAGGATGTTGATTTCAGGGTTGATTTACTTGTTTTAAAACACTGCGGCCGTTAATTGTTCACTTGTGACTGTAATATGAAAGTATTATAATTTACTTCAGTTTAAATAATACAAAGTTTGATTTTCACTAAAAGAACTGGTATTTTTCTTCTGGAAATTTTGATTTTGTGGTTAGCTGGTGTAAATGGATTTTGTTTTTAGAGTATTAGTTTTATACCTTCAGCAGCACATAGTTACTGCTCCGTAAGAAGTTAACTCTTGTAGCAAGTGTACATGTTCATAGTTTTGTGCTTTGAATCTGCCCAGTGGAGTGTGACAGTATGAACCGCTTTGACCGACCAGACAGAAATCTACGGCAGTCTCAGGAGGGATTTTGGAAAAGGACACCCCAGAGGTGGAGTGGACAAGAACATTACCACCTCAGCCATGCTGACCACTATCATCACCATGGGAAGAGTGACTTGAGCAGGTGAGTGCTGGTTCTGTACTCTGATTAATTTGAGTAATAATTCTTCCCTCAAAACTGATTTTGCCTGGTTTGGGGGCACCCTCTGCCTTCAAATTTCAAGTTCCATGTGACACTAGTTAGAAGAATATCTAATTCTTGGCTTAAATCTTTTTTCATTAGCATTATCATTAATATAAATATTATATTTTTATGTGCTTTTTAAAGTTTTGGCATGAGATTTTAAAGTTCTCACTTGGAAATGATTAAATGTTGACTTTTTAAAGTTTAAAATTTTATTAAATAATATGCAAAATTAGTGCCAAATGATTTGTCTTTGGCTTATATAAGTCTGAATCTTAAAATTCCACAAGTACGGTTAGAAACACAAGAAGATACTATGTTGCACTAGAAGTCTTTTCCATTTTGAATTGTAAGATAACCTGTAATTTGATCAGAACTTACATGTAATGGATCTGTGCATGGTACAGATTAGTTTTGCAAATTTAGACAATTTTAGTTATCCCCCCCACCCACTTTAGTTTACCATTGGTAAAAGATACTTAATAGTACCTTTCTCTCAGTATTTGAAGATGTGGGATGAGAATGCTGTAGCATCTGGTTTATAGTAGGCACTCAGTGGCATTTATTATTATTTTTATTCTTTTTTTTCTCATCTAATTCCATAAGAGATTTGAAGTCATTCTGGAGCATATTTATAATACAAATATTAAAATTAAGATAAAGAAGTAGTGGAAAGAAAATGTATGGACATGTATATTCCCTACAGAAGGAAACAATTATTTCTAATACTTGTTGTGACAAAAGCAAAGAACAAAACTGGATCCATTACATAGTATACAATGTGTATATGTTTCTTCCTAATTTAATTACTTTTAAGAGACAAAAACCTGTGTGGTTTCTTAAATGAATTTTTGGAAGGAGAATACCTTGAAATACGAGGGACAGGTCCCAGCCTGTCAGAGTAAAAATAATGGTAATTTTCTTAATTGTTCCTTAGTTGTACATGTGGCAGAGACTCTAGTAAGTTTGAGAAAAGGCAGTTCACTGGATCATGAAACAATAATTTCTAACTACAAATTTTTCTAGTGATCGGTGAACGGATGTAATTGAAAAGATCTGGAAGAATGCACCGACTATATTATCATCTCAGACATTATTTGGCTGTTCTGTTTCTCATGTCTAGCATTTTGATAAGAAATAGGCCTGGGGGGGAGTGAAATAGGCCTCAGAGAGTGTGTATTATCAGGCAAGAACATGATGTAAGGACAGTCTTTCTTGCTAATAATGAAAATTATGTTTTCCTAGTCTTCTGTAATAAGCTAGGAAGTACATGAGGCCAACCTACAAAACTTTAGAAGCTTAATTAAAATATAAATCATTGATTATTCTTAAAATTTGTTCATCTACTTAAAAATACTCACTGAGAATCTGTATGTTGGACACTTACAATTTCACAAACTGGTTGAGTTTGAAGAGCTGTGGATTGGCAGTAGCTTCTTGGAACATTGTGTTGAAGACAGTAAAATAATTGTGCAGTGAATGAGCTCAGAAGGTATCTTTATATTTATCAGTATAGATAAGATTCATGTTCTTGATCCACATTTGCATATGAGTAGTATTTTCTTCTTGCTGCTTGGATGCTCAGAGTCTACATGAGAGATGGGCATGAGACAGTTATAGTGCAGAGTTAGTGTGATGCAGTGCACAGATAAGGTGATGTATAAGGAACTCCAGGAGTTCGCAGCAACTATTAGTTGTCTAGGAGGTCACAAAGGTTACTGTCAGACTGATTCTAAGGGTCTGATGGTAGAGATTGGAGAGGAGTGCTTTCCATAGAAGGATGAAATTCCACCTGGGAAAAATTGCACGTGGGACAGTTTTATGATAGGAGTATGGCACCTGCAGAGAACTGGTCTTAAGTTTACCATAGGTAGGTTACTCAGTCATTTGGAGGAATGAGTAGGTGTGATCTCTGACTGGAGGTTGCAGAACCATCATATATGCAGTGTAAAATAAAGGATGGCAGACTGCAGCCTATAGTGAGATTGTTAATCAGACTGTCTAAAATGGGATGAATTAGCTGGCGGCAGTCTTTTCTGTCCTTGGGAGTGAACAAGCCAAGGTTAAGTCATCTGTCAGAAAAGTTGAGTGACTTTTTTTTTTTTTAATATTTTGTGAATATTCACAGGTATGGAAAAGAGAAGTTCTCTGGTCAAATGAGTATGAAATAAACAAAATTAATTATTTTTGAAAATGTATAGATAATACTGATTTCTCAAAATGTTAGGTAGTAGATAATCTTTAAGCATTTCTGGGAACGTGATCACAAATCCCTTCTGTAGAGTTTATTTTAAGGAATTTATGATTTGCTAAATTACCTATATCATTCACACTGGTGATTCTGAGGAGAGAGAAAGTCATAAAATTCTTGGCATTGCTAATCCAATTCATTTAACACAGAGCTTTTTAACATGTGGACTGAGGCACACTGGTTTATTGTGAATGATTACAGCTTTGACTGGTTTGTTGATGCCTCTCGAGCTGTGTGATAATGGTGCTGGTACTGGTATTCTGGATCCCATAACCAGTTACAGGGATGATTGATACAAAAAGAAACCTACGACAGTCCTTACCCTAGCATACTTTTATTACTCTTTCTCTGTGCCTTGATGTTTTAACCCCAGGGCCTTTTTAATAATATATGTGCGAAAGTCTACATACTATATATATATCTTTCCACTCTATATCTTTTGAGTCCTGGTACCCTTTTCTCCCTGGTTCCAACTCCCATCATTATCATAGTTAATTATAGGATTATGATTACTCAGTGGTGTTGAGAAGACTGGTGGTTGAGGACTATTGATCTTTTTTTCATATTTTCATCATAATACGCTCTGTGTTTTAACCTAAACTACCTTGCACTCTTGTTTCTCTAGATCTCCCTATCTCACCAACTTCCACTGACAGTTAGTTCTCTCACACCCTAACAAATTCACACCCTTGGCCTCTGCCTGCATTTTCCTAACAAACCTTTCTCATACATCCCTAGTAGTGTTTTTACATGATGGATTATTTTCCGGTTACTTTGCTTTGGTACTGTTCAGATGTATAGTCTTTGCTCTCATTCCTCGTCTTCACTTCTAGTTGAAGTATGCTGATGTATCTTTTCTTTTGGGACTTAAGGCCTTTGGCTGTGTGAACTCCTTACTTTGGAGATTTGGGAATATTTGCTGAAATAGGCACTAGAAACAATGTGCCTACATTTTCAGTCTGTTTGAGATTTGATATATTGTCACTTCAACAAATTCATTGAATTATGGATTTAACTTTTATTCCTAGTATGTCAAAATAGCCATTATACTGCAGAGAATGAATACTTTCTCATTGTGTTATTTTAAATATTGAGGTTTCTTATTTATATGTGTAGTGTAATAGATTCTCCCAAGTTTAAGAACTAACTGGGGTTGTGTGTAATATGGATCCAATAATTCTTTAAATTGTTGTAGCTGTGCTTTCTATTCAAAACATTCTGTTTTGTACTCCCATGATGAAACATAGCAACCCTTATTTTCTTCCTCTTTCTCCTCCTCCTCCATTCCCCACTCTCTTTTCACTTTTTCTTTAAAAAACACTCTCCCATTGAGCTGCATCTGCAGCCCTTTTTAAAATTTTATTTCAAGACATGGTCTCACGAATTTGCTTGGGTTGGCCTTGAGGTTGTGATTCTCCTGCCTCATCCTCCCAAGTAGTCAATTTTCCTTCTCTTACTCAGCATGAATATTCTGGTATGAAACTGAAGGAAACATACATCTTTTTCAGAGTAGTTTTTTTTTAACCTATACTTTAGGAAAATATGTGATGTGTATATGGCTTTTATAGGACCTAGTTTAATTTTATTGGAAAAGATTTACCAACAGTGTAAAAACAAAAGAACAAAGAAATAACAGTTCATTAGTCTTAACTGCCTGCTGGGAGTTTGAAGAAATAGCAGTCTGCAGGAGTATCCAAACTGAGAATTGATGTGGGCTGCATAGTTATGAGGCTAAAAAAGATGTGCAGTTTAAGATGCCAGGAAAAGACAAATGCTAAGGAGCAGGCAGTCAGTGCAGAAGGGGTATCACTTTTCCAGCTCAGGCCTGTCTCAGAATGTCTTATTTTATTCTGGTTTTTGAGGGGAAAAGGTTTATTTAACAAATAGGTAAAATGTACCAAAAGGGCTGGGTGGGGGAGTTCAAAAGTTAGCTATTTTTGATGGTAACTAGAATCAATTGTGTCTCCAGTGGGATCTTGCTCTGACTGAGGTGAGCACAAGTCAGAGCCTCTCTGATAATGATGGCTGAGTTGTAAAGATCACAGCAGTAATTTCAGTACCTTTGTTCCTTTCTGAACTTGTGTTTCTTTTCCCTCCACTATCCCTGCCCTTTCAGAGGCTCTCCTTACAGAGAAGCACCTTTGGGTCACTTTGAAAGCTATGGAGGGACCCCCTTTTTCCAGGCGCAGAAGGTGTTTGTAGATGTCCCAGAAAACACTGTGATGCTGGATGAGATGACCCTGCGGCACATGGTCCAGGACTGCACCGCCGTGAAAACGCAGCTGCTCAAACTGAAGTGGCTGTTGCACCAGGTGAGTTCTCAGCAAGCATTTCCAAATCAGAGATTTTGAATTGAAAAATGCATTGGCTTTCCTTATTTTGAAAGTAAAGTTTAGATTTCTGTAGAAATACTGTCTGTAAATAGTATATGATAAAAACTTGTCAGAAAAAAATGAAAGTTTTGCATGATGTCTCAATATCCAGTCTCAGCATTTATGAGCTGTGTGATATTTGATAAGCCAGTCAGTCACTCTGTTTCGGATTCCTTGTTTTCATATCACTACCTTGTAAGTCATTGAGAATTAGAAATGGTTATAAATTAAACAGTGAAATGCTGAAGGTACAGTCGGTGTTCAGTAACGAGCTGCTACTCATGTAATTTCAGCTACATGGGGAAGAAGAAACAGCAATTTTTATATGCAGCAGATAGTCATGCAGTTTAACTTTGAGACCTTCAAGTTTGATCTTCTCCAGTGCACATGTCTTTTGAAAAATCACAGAGTGACATGTGACTTGTTGAAAGTCATGAGCTGAGTTAATAGAGCTCAACTTCTGATTCAAGAACACCTTTTTTATTTAACCATTTACAGGGTAGGTCAGACAAAGAATAAAATACTAACTTAAAATTGTATATGCCTCTTGTGTGGTTTTAAATCTGTACAGTGGATGCATGACTTAGAAACTCAATTTGTTTGCGAGGGATGGTTGTAACTCAAGTTGATTGTAAGTCAAGACTGTTTTTCCTATAAGAAGTAATGGCAATACCTATCATGCATTCCAAACCTCCCAGAGCACCCTTTAACATTTTCATAATAAAGGGTTGTATAATATGTGTAATTTACCAGAAACACTAATAATTTTCCTAATATAGTCACCAAAATGTTATAAAATGTACCTAGCTTATCAGAAGCAATAATTTCATACTGTACTCAGCATTCAGGTTGACACGTTCGGTTGCAAGAAGGGAGGATGAGACAGAAGGAGGCTGTTTGGGAGGAGAGTCCCCTTCCAGAGGACGTCAGGGGTCTGGCTCTCTGGGGTCCTTTCTCTCCTGGGGAGAGCATGTAGCCCACTAGGGCCCGCTGCTGGCTCACTAGGTCTCAACCTTTTCAGAACTGAAAACTAGTCTTAAGGTTGCCTGTTTCTGTCTCTTCTTTAACACTGCCCTGTAGTGTGACATGACATTGTCATTAAGCAAGTGAATGTAATGATTGGCTTTTTTGTCTGTCTGAGTGGATCTTTTCTACAAATGTTTGTAGCTCTGCCCATTTTTTCAGGGTTTCCTTTATTTCAGAAGAGGAACTTTGCCACATTGATTATTGATACTCCCCTTTGTCGTCAGAAAGCCCCTTAGCTGTCATTTTCTGCTGCTCAGCCAGAAGTTGCTGCAGTGTCTCCGTAGACATTTCCTCTGAGTTTCCTCAGTAGTTCCTCAGCCTCACCACTGTCTCCTTGCAAGCCTGTGGACTCTGCTCTGAAATCATGGCAGAGTCATCAACCACAAGGTCAGTGGAAGGCTCAGGTTCTCTACATAGCCTTGAAAGCCTCTCTCCTGTATAATTTTAAACCACACTTTCTTCCAGGCACATCTCATTGACCTTAGAGAGACATTGGCCCAGGATTTCTCAGTTAATTCCACACAGGAAAGGATGTTGTAAAGTTTCTTCCAGAACCCTTTAAGGGTTAAATCCATATCAGAGACCATTTGGAAGCACTTCAGGAACAGCTTCTAAAAGTTAGCTATAACCTGCTGGTCCAAAGGCTACAGTAGAGGAGAGTTGTGTTACGATTGGAGGAGCTCCAGTGAGAGCCGTGGGAATTCAGCCAGTTCTTCTTCCAGATTTCATGCGTGAGTAGAGCACTGTGGATGATGAGGAGAGCCCTCGGTAAACCTTTGTCTGCTGGGTATTTCGTAGCAATAAGACAGAAAGCCTCCCTGATCCACTCAAGAAAAAGTATTCTTGTTATCTAGGCTTTTGTGTTAGATCTCTACATGACCTCTAGCCTGTTTCTCATGAGTTTATGTTTTCTGAACACTCTAGGGGTCTCCCAGTAATAAACCAAGAGAGGCTTTATCTTTTTTTTGGTACCAGGAATTGAACTCAGGACCTTCCACTTGCCAGGCAGGCACTTTTGCTGCTGAGCTATATCACTGGCCTGAGAGGATTTATCTTGAGATCACCACTTGCATTGGCACATAGCAATAAAGTTAACCTGTCCTTCATAGGTTTATGACCTGGCATTTTTTACTCTTCCTGGGTAATGTAAGTTCTGGGCATTTCCTTGTAGGAAAGGCCAGTTTTATTATAGTTGAAAACCTCAGAGCAAAAGCCATTTCTCAGGGCTGGTGATATAGCTCTGTAGCACAAGCATGTGCCTGGCAAATGCAAGGTCCTGAGTTCAATTTCTGGTACCAAAGAACAAAAACAAAAAAGCCATTTCTCTGCGTCATCATTTCAAACTGGTATATCTGGTTTTCAGCAGCCCTTGTATTAGCACTAGCTATTTCACCATGCCTAGTTATGCTATGAACTCCAGTTGTCACTTTAAAATTGGGAAGCCATGCCTTACAGGCATGAAATGTTTCAACATTATTGCTCATTGATGAATTATCCTTTATGAGATCTGCATTTGTAGCCCTAGCTTTTTCACAAGTTATAGACCCAGATAGGCTATAACCTGCCATTTGCTTTTCATTTATCCACACTAGTGGTAGCCTTTCTACCTCATCTAACACTGTTGATGGTGACTTACTAATTTGAGTAGCACCTTTAGCAACACTAGCATCCTTACACAAATCTTTGCTTTGTAAGATTGTTGAGATGGTGGATTTTGGCATGCGAGATCAATCACCCAAATCCCAGTCTTATTTCTCCATAATTTACTTCTTTTTGATTATGATTGCCTTCTTGACCTTCCCTTCCTTCCTTAGCTGCTTTTTAGCTTTTGGGGAGCCATTTTGATAACAGTAATTGTAGTGATTAAAGCACTGACTGAAATCATGTCCACATACATGCACATGTGGGCTCATACTGATTCTTACATATACTTACATGAGCTTTTCTAGCATTGTGTGTCTTTATTTACAATTGTGCAAGTGACAGGTATCTGGGTCATAACTCAAGACTTTGGCCATAAGTTAAAACTAAAATTCCTAGGAGCCAGGGATGTAGCTCAGCAGTTCAGTGCCTACTTGGCAAGCGCAAATCCGTAAGTTTGATTTCCGGCACACACACAAAAAAACCAAAAACTAAAATTCTAGTCATAACCGAAATTGTTCATATGTGAGGCCAATTGTAACTTGAGGGTCAGCTATATTTGTGCTTTATGTATTGGCCAAATCTAACTTAAAAGAAAGGCCTGACTTGCCGCTGCTGTACAGTTTGCTTTCTGGGTCACTTTCCTCATGGTTCTATGTTTTAGCTTCATAGGAGCCTAGACCAAGTCTTAAGACTTCCTGGTGGCCATCAAAACCACACTCAAAGGAAAGAGGAGGCAGGAAAGGGTGGGAAATAGTTAAAATGTGTTAACTGTCTACTGTGAGCCAGTGAGTGTGCCACCTGTGCCTCTTTCTCTCTCCGGATATTGCCCTGAGTCATGAAGCTTGATTAAAATTTCAGCTGATAGCCTGACGTGGTGGCGCACACTTAAACTCCCAGCATTTAAGAGGCTGAGGCAGAAGGATGGAGGTCGAGGCCAGCCTGGGTTACATAAGCAAGTTCTAGGCCATCCTGCGCTATGTGGTGAAACTCTGTCTCAACAAAACAAAAGTAAAAATACAACTGTAAATTTCAGCTGATAACACCAGGCCATCTATAATGACAAGAGGCACATAATGGAAAAGAGAATAGGTAAATTGATACCCAGTGACATTTAATAAGTACAGTGTGGAAGTGGTGATCTCTCAGTGGACCCCGGGAGAAAACAGTGATAGGATTTAGAAAATAAAGACAAGAGGTAGCCTGGTGGGTATGCCCAGAAGCAGTAGAGTAATTGTTTATTCATAGCCTCCAGAGAGGTTGGTTAATTTCTGCCTCCCTGCCTAGCAACCAGTTAACCATGTTACAGTGGCTTGTTTACTCTGAGGAGCTCCTGTCCTCAGGCTGGCTTCATCCTGCATGTGTAACTATTTTCCAGCTTCAACCGCTCCCAAAGTACAGTAGCACAAAAATTTAAAAAGTGTTTTTTAAGGTACTTTAGATAAGGCATAAGTTTCTTGATGGTTCTTTCCTGTCATTGTGACCTCTGGCATTGTATGTAGTACATACTGAAATTGACTGTTTTTTGTTTATTCAGTAAAAACAAAACTGTGAGAAGAAAATGACAAAATGTTTGTAGGGTGTCTTTAAATTTTTCCAAATTCCAGTAGAAGGTAAAAATTGAGTTCAAGATTTAATAGAACTGCCTTTTAAACTCTTTCCTTTTCAGTTTTATTAAATTAAGAAAACTCAAGGTAAGATATACTTGGTTTTTAAAAAGTTCTTGTACTACCCATAGGTTTAATGAAAAACAGTATTTCTGGCTTCCTCCTACCTCAGGCAGCCTATTATAATTTGAACAGGTTACTATATAAAGCTTCTCTAGAGCTGTCATGAGGAATCTCTTTTACCATAATCTACGATTGGATCCACTGTCTATTTCCTAAATAGCTCATCCTCTTTTTTTTCTAGTTTAATCTGTCATTTTGCTTGTGTATAGCTTTAACTTCCTTCCTGAGAGAGGGTAAGTGGGTGTGATGGTTACTTTTTTTTGTTGCTGAGACAAAATATTTAATGCTCAAAAGGAAGAAAGGAAAGGTTTATTTAGCTTATAGTTTGTGGAGGGTTTAGTCTATACTTGGCTGCTTCAGAGGCAGAGTGGCACATGGCAGAGGGCAAACTATTTATAGCAGCAGAGCACAGCAAAAACAACCAGAGCAAAAGGGAAGAATGGCTGCAAGCAGCCTCTTCTTTTTCTTTACATTATAAACAACCTACCCCCACCCAGGGGGCATATAGCTCTCACACAATCTCCATGCGCTCCTCCTCTTCCACAGGCTCAGGATGTTTACAAAGTAAGCACCCCAGCTTCCTCCTGAGTCTCCCAGTTAAACCTCATTCCCCAGGTTGACACAATGTATCAACCATAACAGTGGGTGACAAACTTTCTTTATTGCATTATCAAAAAGCCTCTTTGTTTAAGTCCTTATTTTTAACATATATAAAAGCAATAAACAGTCATTTTATATTAATAAAGAATGTTCATCAAAATTTTGTTACTTATATAAGATAGCAGTGGACATCTAACTGCCAAGTTCTCCAACATTCAAAAGGTCTAATGACATGATATGTCAATGCTTATGGACTCCTTGTAGAACTGTAGTGTTAGGCAGAGATTCATCATCTGCCTTTTGGTCATTTACATTGTGGGGAAGTGCTCCTGCTTTGCCATGCAACCTATCTGCACATTAATTATGGAAATACACATTTTTTTTCCCTTTCCACAGAGTAAAGTGCTCTATAGATGCCAGATAATACCTCAAATAGAACTGTTAAGACCTACTAAGACCTACATATGATATATTTGAAAGATTTATTTTTTCCTAGGCAAAAGCACCACTAATTTACACAGTTTTTAATAGCTGTGTATAATACATTTCATGTTCTTATGGATCTGTATGCAATGCAACTACTTACATATTTTAAAAATATATTAGCAACTGCAAGGACTGGAAGAAACGGGCACAGAACACACTACTCTTACTTGAAGTTACAAAAGTTTCTTTGTTTTTCTCTTGTGTGTGACAGATATTAGTGGTTTGACTTGTATGGAATAGTTTGGCTAAGAGTAAAGTGAATTTGCCTTGACAATTTGAAGGCATTGCTTTTCTAGGATCCTGTTTAGATATTGGGAAGTCTATTCCATTCTGACTATATTGTACATTCTGTTTGCCTGTTTTTAATCTATCTGGAGGTTTTTAACTTCTTTATTTTCGGCATTCTTTATTTTTTGAGCGATGTCCTTCTGTTTGAATTTTGTTGAGGTTGTTTGTTTTCTATTTCCTGTTCAAGATTTGGTGAGCTATTTGGAGATTAATGTCATGTGAAATTTTCTTACTACTATGGTACTTTTTCTTTCTCCCATTTTTGGTGATACCTTTTTGGAATTTTGAGTAATCAGAAACTAGAACTTCTGATTGAATTTGTTTGTTTTTTTCTTTCTTAGTTTCCTTTTCTTTGGGTTTATATTTTCTGATATCTTTCCTGAACTGTGTATTCCAGGTCTTTATTTTTATTTATCTTGGCAATCATAAGTTCATTTTCAGTAACTATTCTATTTGTATCATCCAACTTTTTTTTTGCGGAAATTCTGTGAAGTGGAATTTTTTTTCTGTTGTTTTATTAATAATTCTTGGGATTTTGGCATTGTCATTTTCTAGGGGGGCTTTTAAAATCTTTTTTGGAACCTTCTTTCAAATATATATTTTATTTTTTAATACTTAAGAGTGAGGAAGTAAAAGTTGAACAGAACTCTGTACATGGGTTATCAACTGGCACGCATATTCCTATGCGCTTACATTCTTCCCCTCATTCCAGGAAGAAATATGTGAAATACACATAAAAACGGCGTACAGCATATGCAGTATAACGGACCAGTGTGGTAACTAACGTGAAATAGTTTTGTACTCACCACCCTAGGGAGGAAATGATTAGTAAGCTCCCCAGGCATGCATTCCTAATTGCGTTCCTTACCGTTTTAGAATCTAGATTCTCTGAACTTTTTATCTATACAAATGAATTTTGCCTCTTTTTGAAGTTTATATAAATAAAGTTATACTGTAAGATCCTTGTTACTTCCTTGAACATTTTCTTTAAGGTTTGTTTCTTTAAGGTTTGTATGTGTTCATATTTGCTCTATTTCATAGCTCTTCATCCTCCTTGTTCTATTCTGTGAACAAGTCATACTGTCTTTGTTTGTTTTACTCTTGATGCTTATTTTGTTTTTGGTTTTTTTCCCCAGCTTTTCAGTTTTTCCCCCTCTGACAAATATTGTTGCTGTCAACATTTTCCTGGCACACATGTATGAAAGTTCCTTAAAGCATGGAAACATTCCATAAACACCAAACTTCCAGAGTTATTCATGTTTTTTATTTCCTTTGTGTAGTTGTTCCATACCTATAAACTTCATATCCAGCTTCTTAATTTTCATCGTGAAGGTAGTACTATTTGATTGTGATTTTACTTTTCATTTCTCTGATGCTAATAAATATTTTTAAAAAGCTAGTGATATAGCTCAGTGTAAAAGACCTGGGTTCAACCCCAGGATACCCTCCCCCCCACACTTTTCCTTGTACAGGTCATAAAAATGTACTACTCCTGTTCTTTACATAAGAATTAGTAGTTTTTGACCTTTACAATTAAATCTCAATCTCAGGCTTAAAAATACTGAAGAGCCCCTTCTTTATCCTCTGACATAATAGTACTTACTATTTAAAAAAACGACACGTCTTTTATATGTGTTGCTGTGCTGTTCCAAACAAATTCCATTTGAGCATCGCTCAGTGTGTTAGTTACCTTTTTGTTGCTGTGACAGAATACCTAGGAAGTTCATTTTGGCTCACAATTTGGTATTTCAGTCTGTGATTATTTGGCCGTGTTGCTTTTAGGCCTGTGATGAGACAGAAGCATTGTGGTGGATAGGTGTGGTGAGGGAAAGCTGCTGACTTCATGGCAGCCAGAAAGCAGTGTGTGGGGGGTGAGACATGTGCTAGCAGGTATTTTTTCTGCTTTTGTTCCATCTGGGCCCCACCTTCTTGGGTAGTGATACCCACATTCTGCCAATTTGCTGTCCTACATGCTACTTGTCTCTGGAAAGGTGTTCATTAACACACCCAGAAATGTGCCTTATTAGTTTTGTAGATATTTCTCAATCCAGTTAGGTTGACAATCAGGATTAACGGTCACACTTAGTGTTATATAGTCATGGTTCCCTGTCATACTTTTCTTCAATAGTATTTTAACTATTCTTTGATCTTTGGTTTTCCATAAAATGTTGGAATCATCTTGTTGAGTCTTATGAAAAATTTTGAGATTTTGATGAGAGTAGTATTCAATCAATAGATTAATTTCAGGGAGAATTAACATTCATGTAATCTTAAATTTGTATCCAGGAACATGGTATATTGGTCCATCGATTGAGTTAATTTTTTAAAATAATGTTTTACTCTTTTTTTGCATAAAAAGTATGCACAGTTCTGTTACAGTTATTTTTGGTACCTGAAGTTTTTGTTGCTGCTGTAAATGCTACTGTTTTCTAGTGCATTGTTGTTGGTTTTTAGAAATGAATTAAACATTTGTGTCTTTCGCTTTTTTAGACAAGGTCTTGGTACATAGTTCAGGCTGTATTGGAACTCACTGTGTAGCCCAGGCTGGCCTTGAACTTAGAGCAATCCTCTTGCCACCAAACATTTGTTTATTATAAAGTTTGTGTGTAGCAATCTTTTTTTTTTATTTTAAAGACAAAACAGTAGAGATATATAAACCAGGATAACACAAAAACAATGGAGGAAATACAAAATCATAGAGAAGATAGTAGGGAATTATCACTGGATGCTGTATTACATGACGTCTTTGCATTTGTTAACACAAAATAAAGGAAATACAGAATTATAAAGAAGATAGTAGGGAATTAGTGCTGGATGCTGTAATACTTAATGTTATCTTCACATTTGTTGCTCAGTTATACAGATGATGGCTCGTTCAATTAATCAGTTTTCTCCACCCTCTTCTCTGTTGTACTCCCACCCAAGTCATCTTTCCTCTGATAGTAACTGTGTGTGTGTGTGTATATATATATATATATATATATATAGAGAGAGAGAGAGAGAGAGAGAGAGAGAGAGAGAGAGACAGAGACACACATACACACACACACACACACTCCCTCGGGGTCTCACACTGGGGAGAGACATAGCTGTTTCTAATTATACAGTAACAAACATAGGTGTGCATGACTGCTATGGCAGAAGGTGGAAAAGCATCCATCCTCAAAGATGGTAAATAGAGAAGGAACCAGGTTCACTATGGTCATGTCCCCATTGACAAACACTCAAGGCCACTGGGGGTCTGGTTGAGTTGTTGGGGTTACTCTGCAGACCGCCAGGCTCCTCTTCGATGCAACGTGTTCAGAGGCTTGGTCGAGTCCTCAGGGCCGCCCCTGCAGACCTCCAGGCTCTGCCCTGTCAAGGTGCTTCCAGGGCCGATCCAAGGCTGTCCCGGAGGCCCGGTCAGGTCCATGGGGTCACCCTCACGGACCACCGGTCTCTGCCCCGTCGAGGCACTCCTGGGCCCCGCTCCAAGAGATGGCCTCCTCCCGTTCCCAGAGGCCAGGTTGGGTCCACGGGATCGCCCTAGTGGACCGCCGGGCTCTGCCCCAGTGCCGCACTCCCAGAGACCCGGTCCACGTCTTCAGGGTTCTCATGTAGCCCAGAGGGAGCTCCTCTGCCCCCTCAGGCTGCTGAGATCCCTGCCGAGGCCCCCAGGGTCACCCTAGGCCCCCAGTGTCTCCATGCAGGCTGCCTCTGACTCCCTGGAGGCTGTCCCCGCCCAGCCAGAGCACCGGGTCCGCACCCCAGCTCCAGGGCTCTGCCTCCTCTCACCTCCTGATCCCCCGTGCCGCCGCTCCCCACCTCCCGCAGCCGGGCGTTGGGCGCACCCACGATGCTGGGCACAAGTGGCGCGAGGTCTCCCCCATCTGTGCTCACTGAGGTAGACCTGGGTGTGCACCAAATTTAGTTATTAGTTCCAGGAGAGAACTGGAGGATTTTCTCGGGTCTTCTGTATAGAGTATGTTGTTGTCTCCTGGACTCCAGGGCCTCCACTTTTCATGTAGTTTGTCGCTAGGGGTTCATACAAGGTTCACATATGCAGGCAGTATGGAATCGCTCCTGGTGCTTGTATTGACAGTTTAGGATGAGTCCTGAAGCCCATGAACTGATCTTGTTGATGTCGGGGACAGGTGGTGAGTGCCTGGGCCGCCAAGACTCAAGGTGCTCACAGAGGGAGTTCAGGGTAGGAGCTGAAGCTTGGCAACTCCACTCATGCTTCCTGCTTGGTGCTAGAGTGAGAAGGGCATGGGGCTGTGTGGTCCATCTGCAGCTCTCTCTTACTGTTGTGCTCCAGTTCGCATCTGTTCCTTGGCTGGATCCCTGGGAATTGCTGTGGCCCTGGGGTTGCTGCCGCTGTTCTCTGCTGCTCTCTGCTGGTAGTTGTTCAGACAGTGGAGAGATATGGGACCACAGCCTCAGAGCAGAGGTGGGTCTGGTGGGCTGTGTACTGGTTGCTTTGACTCTCCCTTGTCTCCAGGCACTGGTTAGAAAGGTTGCTGCAGAGTGGGGACCCTGCTTTAGTGGCTGTTGTAACTTTCTATCCTCACACTGGGCTCGACAACATCTCCCGACCTCCTCTGACCTCCTCTGCCTCTTTTTCGGGCTGTGCTTTCACCTCTTCATTTTTGGACCAGCTCTCCAAACTCCACTCTCCCCTGGCCTAGTTGGGAGGTTCCTACAAGCACAAGCCTCCGAAGCTGAAGCTGAAGCTGAAGCTGTGAGTGCTGGAACAAGGGAGCCGGCCACAGGCCTATATGGGGTGGTGACTCCCTCCTTGTCTGCCTTCCTGTTACGGTTGGTACATTGTGTCAACTTGGGGAGTCTAGAGGTTTGGCTGAGTGAGTCAGCAGGAAGCCAGGGTGCTTACTTCGTGTACATCCTGAGCCTATTGTAGAGGTGATGGAGATTAGTGAGTGCTAAATGCCCCTGGGTGGGGTTAAGCTGTTTACAGTGTAAGGGAGAAAAAGAGGCTGCTTGCAGCCATTCCTCCCCTTTTCTGGTTTTTTTTTTTGCTGTGCTCTGCTACCGTGAACATTTGCCCTATGCCTTATGCCATTCTGCCTCTGAGCCAGCCAAGTATGGACTGAAACCTCTACAAACTGTAAGCTAAATAAACCTTTTCTTTCTTCCTTTACTTTCGGTGTTGGGTATTTTGTCTCAGCAACAAAAGTAACCAAGACGGAATTTGGTACCAGGAATGTGGTCATTGCTGTGACTGTACCTGACCATGTGGTTCAAGAGCCTTTGGAAATTGCTTGTGGGAAGAGTTTGGAAAGGTTTGGAGATGTCTGGTCAGAGCTCAGAAGACCAGAAGGCTGATAGAAATCCTGCCATTAAAGACCAGGTTCGGGAGGTTTCTGGTGGGAAGGACTGCACTGGTTGTTGGACTCCAGATGATGTATGTTACGGCTTGGCAGAAAGTTTGTCTGCATTTTGCTCGTGTCCAGAGACTTTGCCTAAGACTGAGATTAAGGGCGGCAGCAAACTGATTAATCTGGCAAAAGAAATTTCAAGGCAGACAAATGTTGGGGCAGTGGCATGGCTATTGTTGGGGGCTTTTACCCAGATTTATATTGACAATCAAGAGCAAAGCCAGCAGGATGATTTAAAATGTTGTGAGTTTGGCCAGAAAGGAAGCACCAGTAAAGCTGTGGACTGCAAAGATAAGGCTGAGAAGATCTCTGTTGCTATGTAGGAACAAGAGAATGGAAAAGATGGCCTGAGGGCATCACAACAAGCAGCAAGTCTCCACCCTTTGCAGCCTCAAAACTGTAAATGTGAGAGACCTTGCCTTGAGAAGGAAGCCAAAGAGTGCCATGTCCCAGAATGGTGGTGGCGGCTGCACCAGGTTCTAGAATGGAGGTGGCATAGAGAATTTGTTCCTCAGCATTGTATTCAGTGTGCCCAGTGATCCAGGCACTCGATCCCTATGGACAAGAGGGAGAAAAGTTTGGCTACTGCTCCAGGTGGCAGCAGACCTTGGCATCATCCACGTGGCCCTGGCTTTAGGTGCAAGGAAAATGTAAGAGTTTTGAGGTTAAAGAGGTTTCCACCCAGATTTCAAAAGGCCTGGGAGGCCAGGCAGTGTGCTCCTGAGAGGGCAGTGTGTGAAGCTGTGAGTGTGAAGCAAAAGGTGCACTGAAGACCTCAGAAGTTTAGAAAAGCCATGACCGTGGATCATCTGAGGAAAGCTGGGAGGAGGGAGCAAAGCAGGCCTAAGAGAGAAGCTGTGGAGGCTGTAACCACCAGAAGTGCTGTAGGGGTGGACTCATGCAAGCCCTGTGGAGCTCACAATGTACAACGTGTTGCTTCAGATGCTAGATGTGGAATTACAGGACATAATGTTAGCCCTACTGGATTTTGGACTTGCTTTGGAGCCAATGCTCTATATTCCCCTATTGGTACCTTTTGGAATGGTAACGTTTATTTTGTTCCTTTCAATGTTGGAAGTGTTTAATTTTCATTTGTATGGGGGCTTGTAACTAAAGAGTTTGCCTTACATCTTGGAGGAGACTTGGGACTCGGAATTTTCAGCAGTGCTGGAACTGTTAGGAATTTGGCAACTCTTCCACATGGACTAAATGCTTTTTACATAAAGGGATGTACATGAGTCTTGGTTTAAAGAAATGTGTTTGGTTGCAAAGTTGACAAGGGGTGGATTGTTATGGTTGATATATTGTGTCAACTTGGTGAGTCTAGAGGTTTACCCGAGTGAGTCAGCAGGAGGTCAGGGTGCTTACTTGTGTACATCCTGAGCCTGTGGAAGAGGTCATGGAGATTATGTGAGTGCTAAACGCCCCCTGGGTGGGGTTAAGCTGTTTACAATGTAAGGGAGAAAAAGAGGCTGCTTGCAGCCATTCTTCCCTTTTTCTGGTTTTTTTTTGCTGAGCTCTGCTACCATGAACATTCGCCCTATGCCATGTGCCTTTGTGCCTCTGAGCCAGCCAAATATGGACTGAAACCTCCACAGACTGTAAGCTAAATAAGCCTTTTCTTTCTTCCTTAACTTTCGGTGTTGAGTATTTTGTCTCAGCAAGGAGAGAAAAGTAACCAAGACACTCCACCACCTCCAACTGTGCCACCACAGCCCTCCAAGCCTTTTTCCAGGAGAGGTCGTGTTTATTTTTTCTGAGGGCTTCAATTCTCATTTCAGATCTTTCCTGTGTCTAAGGGACCCACTTCTCTACCTTTTGTCCTTCTTATGTTGCTACATTCCAGTGTCTGGATGGTGACCCTCTGGTAGGATCCCTCCCCACTGCCCATCCAGTTGCCATCTTCCCAGATGTTTTTCCTGGAGAGGTTTTAAAATGTTCTCTGTGAGGCTTTGAAATTTTATTTTGAATCCTTTGATCCTGGGCATAAGTAGTGTCACGTCTCCCCCACTTGTGCTCACTGCGGTAGTTGAGGGTATGTACTAAGTTTAGTTACTAGTTTTGGGAGATAATTGAAGGAGTTTCTCAGGTCTTAGAATATATTGTTATCTCTGGATCTCCAAGACTGCTGTTTTTAGTATATCTTGTGTCTGGGTTGATACAAAGTTCATATTTGCGAGCAGTATGGAGCCCCTCTCAGTGCTCATGTTAGTAGCAAGCCTCAGTCTTCCAGTATATCATTTACCTGGCTCCTTTTGCTGACTCGTAGCTGTTGTTCCTCTTCTAGGTTGCACGTCTAGGCTCTTTGAGGGCCGGCATTAGGGACAGTAGCTGAGGGAGAGGGATCCCCGGGCTGGGGTGGGGCTGAGGGGCCTGAGCAATCTCTGCGAGCCCTGTGCAGCAATACTGCATGGTCCTGTAGGACCTGTGGTGGCTCCACACCCCCCACAGTGTCCCCACGCAGTTTGTGGTGGCCTCACCCACGCTCTGTGGCGGGTCTGTGCGTGGCGGTGCTTTTTCCTGCACCCCACAGCAGGACCATGCCCAGCCGCATGCCCTGGCAGGACCATGCCCAGCAACAGCCCAGCACGCGCTAAACTGCAGTGGCTCTGAGCCCATCCAGCGGCGGCTTTTGTGTCCAACAATCTTAATATGATTATTTTAAAAAATTTATCCATAGGATTTTGGTTTTTTAAATATAAATAAGCATATTATCTGCGGTAATGATACCATGTTTTTCCTCCTCAGTGTTTGTATTCTTTCTTGTTTTATCCTTTGGCTAGGAACTTGAGTAGGGTTATATTCTTCTTGTCTTGCTGCTGGTGTAACATAAATGCTTTCAGTGTTCATTAAGTATAAGGACTCTTATATCATTTTTGTGGATACTGCTTATAAGATGAAGAAAAGTTGTTTATTGTACTGGGGATTGAACCGAGAGCCTTGCACATGCTAGCAAGCACTCTATCTCTGAACTATATATGTAGCCTTTACTTTTTAATATTACATTTTTGAAGCATTTATAAGTACATTTCAAGTACTTTTTTTAAGTCTCAATAGCTCTTTCTCTTTAAGGTCATGATTATAAGTTACCCGTGTTATCCCCAACTACTTAAGTGTATTTCCTATAAGCATAAATAATCCTTGCTGTAGTTACAGTTGTCATCAAAAGCAGGCAGTTAGTACTGATACTACTGTATAGTCCTCAGAGACTGTTCAGGTTTTGCTCTTTGTCTTTGTAATTTCCTTATAGCAAAAAGATCTCTTTCGTGGTCATGTGCATTTAGTTGTCATGTCTTCATTTTCCTGTCTGCAGTAGTTCCCCAGTGTTCATTTTGAGCACCTCAGCAGTTCAGTATTTTAGGCCAGTAGTTCTGCAGCATGCTCCCAGTGTGAGTTTATCCAGTACAACCACATGATTGGATTCAGGTTATGCAACTTTGACAGAAATGTCACAGTCAATGCTGCAGTGTTGCAGTTATATCCCATCAGGTGGCAAGTGGCTTTGGCTTGTCCCATTAGTGACATTAATTTTAATCACAGATGTTGTCTTGACTCTGAATTTGCTTTTTACCCCTTTATAATTGGTATTACACAGGGAAGAATTTTGAAACTATGTAAGTTAACAATTTATATAGTTATTTATTTATATTAATGTGGATTTGTGGTTTATTTTATTCAGCCATTTATTATATATATGCATATATATATATGCATATATATATATTTTTAAATGTGGTTCATTGTGATGGTTAGACTGTCCAAGATCTGGCTGTTGAGCACTCTTTTAGACTGGCTTGTGACCTGTGCTGGCTATTTTTTTGTTTTTATTTTTTTTTATTTTAGAAACATAAAAGTACAAAAACATATTGACAAACAGACACCCATTATCATAGAAAATAGTACAATCACAACTAATCTATAGACAAGGTGATATGGTCTCAACAGTGGTTATTGCTTTATCCATTGATATCTTCGAATTGTAGATGTATGGACCCATATACAGACATGCAAATTTAGTCAG
>PVLD010019432.1:0-36427 GCA_004027595.1 Dinomys branickii
TATAGATTAGTTGTGATTGTACTATTTTCTATGATAATGGGTGTCTGTTTGTCAATATGTTTTTGTACTTTTATGTTTCTAAAATAAAAAAAAAATTTGAAAAATGTAACAGGTAACAAACTAATTAAATGTAATTGGTGATTGTGTAAATTACAGCTTGAAATAGATTCCTGGCTGGACTATTGAATTCCTTACTCTATAAGAGACAAGAATTTCTGTAGACTGTTTCATGTAGCCTTTGCTTATGTATTACATAATCCATATATACCAAAGCAAGGTAGATCTTCTTTTGATAGTTTGCTGAAATCTGCAGTGCTTCAGAAAACTGTTACCTGGCTAGTATTTTCATGAGTGAAGTAAGATTTACAAATTATTTGCTTCTTTAATTTTCATAGGTTGTACATAGTGTTATTGTACAGAATCAGTGAATTGCTATAAGCTGATAGTTTTAAGAAGTATGGCAGGCAGTGTTTTTTAAGCTCACATCTTAGGTAATAGTATATTCAAATTATAGGCTAGTTATCTGGCACAGTGGGAAATGGTGGTCATCCTAGTCTTAACTTTCTCAATCCTGTAGCCACTATTTTGCAAGGAAAAAACTATTTTTGATAAAAACAACAGAACTTCAAGGGCAAGTACTACAGGTTGAGTATCCTTTTTCTGAAATGCTTGGAATAAACATATTTTGGACTTTGAATTTTTTTCAAATTTTGAAATATTTTCATATATATAATGGGATATTTTGGAGATGGGACCCAATGCCAAACACAGAATTCATTAGTTTCACATGTGCCTCACATGAGCCTGAAGGTAACTTTAATGCAGCATTTTCAGTTCATTGCGTTGTCTATGACTTGTCATAAGGGGTGAGGTGGGAAACTTCCCACCTGTGTCATGCTGGTGCTCAAAAATTTTGGATTTTAGAACATTTTGGATTTAGGATTTTCAAATCAAGGATGTTTAACCTGTATAGGTTAGTGAGAAGGATCTTGGTGAAAGGTTGAGTCCTTGAGTTTTCCCTTCCTCATTTTTGCTTTTCATCTTCATTTATCCAAGCATTTTGTCTCCCCAGTGCTGGGAATTTTGCTATCCATAGCACATTGTACTATATCCTCACCCCTTTTTATTTTTTTATTCTCCAGATTCTTGTGAGTTGCTCTGGCTAGCCTCAAATTTGTGATCTGCCTGCCTCAGTCTACTGAGTAGGTGGGATTGCAGGCATGTGCTACCATACCTGGCCATCCACGTTATTAATTTGCTTGTCAGGCACTTGTTGTATGCTTTTATTAGCTGTGTAGTGATTTTTTACATAATAGTTTACTTATTTCACTTATTTCTGAATGATTTAAGGTGCCTGCTTTTTAAAAATCAACAGTTTTTTCTGTTTGTCATTTGTGTTCACAAAAGTTGCAGAAAAGTTACTTTTCAATTCTCTTAGTCAAGCTCTTTTTTAGTTTTAACATTTGCCCTGATTGACTTCAACTACTTCTACATCTCTTTCATAATTTTGTTATTTATATCAAAGTGAGTTTAATGAATATAGAATTTTATGATAGCCTCTTGGCTAACAGTATTCTTATTTTCTACATCTGGGTCGTGATTACTAAGTTGTGCTGTTTCCTTAGATTTCCAGATGGATGGTCTCATCTACAGTGGGTTGTAGCCCTAAGTTTACCCACATAGAACAGCTGATACACCATGAAACTTCACTGCACCCTTGGATTGCTTTGATTCCGTTGATGGTCAGTAGGATGCTGAGCCCAGCACAAGGCTGTGGAGCAGTCAACTATGAGTTTGCATCTTTATTCTGCCACTTTCTAGCTGACCTTTGCAAGGTTATTTCTAGCATCAGTTCATCATTAGGAAAATAAAGATGACCTTGTAAGGTGATTGTAAAATTTAACAGTCTGTGTAAAGAACCTTACATTCTGTCTAGCAGGATGTGTAGGTACTCAATAAATGGTAGCTTCAGGCACTATGACTTACCTATTCTTTGAGTATACTTTCTGTTTAAATTCATATGGTAGTGTTAATAGTGAAGATTTTTTTACATACTGCTTCAAAGATTAAAGAAGTGAGCTTTCATTGCAATTAAGATATATTATGATCTAAAGTTTAAGTTTCTAATATAATAAATAAGGAAATGAAGATGGTCTTCTTTAACTTCTCATAAATAAAACGTGATACTTTTTGGTTGAGATTTTGTCACTGCCTAGAATTTTGCATTAGCACATTATATATCATAGCATTGTTTTATTACAGATTAATGATGGATTAATGGGACAGTGTTGAAATTAAATAAGCTTCTTTGCTGCTATTATTCCCTTTTATCATTATTTTTAACATTTTAATCATGTCTCTGAAATTCCTGACAGTATGACTGAAAGATAATTTCTTTGCTGGAAAGTAAGATAAAAAGATTGTTACGTTGTCCTTTCTTTCATAGGGGTTTGAGTAACTTGATTTTAATGTGTTATATATTTTATTGATTACTTTCAAAATATACATTATTGAACATTTAATTATTAAATTATAATGACAATTTAAACTGATTTTTACATATAAGGTAAATTCCTATGTTTAGAAAATTCCTCATGGTGTTCTATTTATAATTAATATACTAAGTAAAACTAATTAGAAGTATCTAAAGCCCCTAGCAAAATCTGTAATTAGACATGCCGTTTATAATTAACTGACTCTTCTCATTATTATGTTTTTCTCTCTGCTCGAGTTAATCACTGTGCTCAGCCTTAGTGATACCTGTTTTTCTGACCAAGACACTGACTAGCATTCACTGGTTGCTGTGGTCTTGTGATGGAAACTTTGGTTTCACAGGAACTTTGTTTTTATTTATTGTTGTTTTTGAGACAGGATCTGGCTAAGTTGCTAAATTGTTCCGGGGGGGCTTCAACTTCTGCCTCAGCAACAGAGTGCTGAGATTAGAGGTACAGTGTGCCATCATACCTGACTTATTTATTACTTTGAGGCAGGTTCTCACTAAGTTGCTCAGCCTAGCTTGAATTTGCAATCCTCCTGCCTTAGTCTTTGAAGTAGCTGGGATTATAAGTGAGCACTAATGTGCCCAGCAGAAACTTTAACATAAAGAAAAATATTTGAATCATATGCTCTGTGAAGTATCACATTGAAAGTTTTTGCCCATGTTATCAAATTTAGCACTCATTTTACCAGAGGCTGAAAGCAATCATAGAAAACAGGAAAATATGCCCTTTTTTTCTTCGCTAGAACTTAAGGACCAGGATTTTTCTGGCTGCTCTGTTTATCGTCTCTGTAATTGTGAAAGCATAATTGTGACCTTGGGCCATTGGTACAGCTGGTACGTCTTCAGTTCTTTTGACAAAGAGCTCAAGCATTAGATTTGGTCTTGAAGGTTCTCTCCATTCTTTATTCTCTATCAAGCTTTCCTATTTAGTTGCTAGGCTTTAGTGTGGTAGGAGTTTAGGCCACCAGCAGGTTCCTTAGAGCAATGGAATTTAAGGCAGTGACAGTTTAACAGAATATGTTACAAAAGTATATCAGCGCTTGACTACAGTTCTTTAGTATATGCTAAATCTAAATATCAGCACTTCCAAAGGTGTCCATTAATTTCTGTGGAGAGTTTAGGGTTCTCTCTAAGAGACAGAATGCTGTTGGTGAAGTCCTTAATGGAAGCGTGTAAAAGGTACATATATACAGCAAGAATTGCACGAATCCTTTCTGGAAAACCAGGTGAGATTTCTGTTAGGAGTAGAAATTTGCCATAGGTTTGAAGAAGAGATTCTAAATAATCAGAAGGGAAAGTAGCCTTTGCAGAGGCATAAGTGCATAAGAGTACATAGTAGGTTGAGAGATTAACAAGTAGGAACAGTAGAAGGTGAAGTATTTTTCCAATACTTGCTTTTTAATTTGAATAAATATGTGTTGCGATCATATTTGTGTTTTTGAAATTGTTCCATTTTGGATAGAGAACTGATGTACTGGCTGATACGGTTTCTTCCGTTATATCTAAATTATTTTAGACATGAGAAAAGAAGGAGGGGGCTGGGGATATAGCTCAGTGGAATAAGCGCCTGCCTCGCAAGCGCAGGGACCTGAGTTTGATTCCCGGTACCGCAAAAAAAAAAAAAAAAAAAAGAAAAGAAGGAGGAGGTGTAGGAATTTGTCATAGTTCAGAGATACACTAAACATTGACAGAGCAGGAGTGCAATTAAAATTTCTGTCCTGATTCACTGGGAAGCTTCTAATGAGCAAACAGATTCAAACAGATTGAGGATGGTAGTTTTTTTTAATGACATAAAAGTGTTGCCCATGAGGCTTTTGGCTGACATCATGAAACTAATTTTGCTTAATGGCTATTGAGGCCTACAAATTCAGATGTGCAGAAAACGCGGTAAATTACTGGCCTGTCAGATTCCAGTAGCTTGTCATCTTTTATCTGAATGGCGGCTTTTGTTTCTAGACTGTCAGGAGCAAGTCTGTGGACCTCTTCAAGGTTCTATTTGTACATGCACGAATAATTCAATTCAAAGCCATCTAAATATAGCAAATTGACAGCAGTGAAACAATGTATCTTCTTATGCTTGCGGCATTAGGAAATGCATCTCTTCTCATTTGAGAGAGCTCTCGAAATATGTCAAGCATGTGTAGTGGTGTAAGTTCTGGCCTTTTTGCCAGAGTTGATGACTCACACCTTTGAAATACAGGGAAGTCATATGGAGAGCAGAAGTAACATTTGCTCTCAGACTGTGCAGCTCAGTGAATGACTTGAAGGCACTCACCCTGTGCTAGGAATTGTGTGGAATGCAAAGGTGAACAAATGGTATTTTTCTGGGTATCAAATTATGTAATTTTTCCTCTCTTAAGCTATATTTAGTAAAATTGACTGCCGTGTGTGTATATTTAGTGTAAAGGCAAACAGTAAAGGTTTGGTTTACTTGATGAGGTTATTTTAAAGATAGTTTTGAAATAGTTTAAGGTTTTGATAGCTTTATTTCATTATATTTTAAACTAGTGTTACTTACCTTTTATTTCCTATTACTCTACATAATTAGAAACGAGGAAAAGGAATATTTTCTTTTTTTTTGGAAAAGAAATATTTTCAGTGACATGTATATCATATTCAAATATTATTGATTCTGCAGATATTTAGATAGCATTTGGATTTGGAGTAAATATTGACCAAAATAATCAGCAAGTGAAAATTTTGAGCCTTTTTTGGTGTCTGGGTGTTATGAAAAGACAGAATTCAACCTTAACTGCACAGAATTCATATTGTTTTTGCAGTGTTGTATTTTTATGTTCCCAAAGGCTATCTGAAAATCTGTGTAGCAGAGGACCACCTACTTTGAATATCGAGCACCTAATTAGCATATTAAGATCTCTGGCTGATGTAACTTCCTATTCAGGGCAAAGCACTGTAGAAATTAAGGGCATTTTGGGATTGGTAACGTAGCTCATTCGTATAGCACATGGAAGCCCCAGGTTCAGTCCCTAGCACCAAAAGAAAAATGGAAATTAAGGGGCACTTTGTATTTCATCTTGTTATTTGGTTACAATCAAATCTAGGGCCACAAAAAGGCAGTAAGAGTGTCATAGCAAGTTGTTCCTTTTGTACCCTTATTCATTCCATTTCCACTGCCTGGAATGCCTTTTTCTTCTCTGACCTTTAATACCTTACTCAGTCTTTTTTTTTTTTTTTTTTTTTTTGTCTTTTTGAGATGGGGTCTCACTATGCAGTTCAGGCTGAACTTGAACTCACTTTGTAGCCCAGGCTGACCTGGAACTTGCAATGATCCTCCTGCCTCAGCCTCCCAAGTGCTGGGATTACAGGCATGCGTCTCCATGCCTAGCAACTCAGTCTTTTCTAAAGCTGTACCTAAACATTTCCACCAAGAGTGATATTTTACTCTTTGGAATTTGTACAATTTTGTTACAACTTTCAGGATATTGTTACCTTTCATGTATGTGTACCTGAACTTTGAGGATATTTTTTCTTTCATGTATGTTTTGTTATAAACACATACATGTGTTTATAAATTCCTTGAGGCATCATAAGTGTTGAATTATGAAGGATTTGTGTGAGGATTTGTGAGAGGTGGACAAGGGAGGGCTTGTCCATTGGAGAGAAACTGCATGAACCAAAGTTCTTGGGACAAAAAGAACAAGGGCTTTTTCAGTAATGCTAAGTAAGTTCATTTGCTTAGTTAGGAGAATAAGTGAGTAGAATAGAGGCATATGAAGCTGGGGAAATAGGAAAGGACCCTTGATGCTGAGCTGAGTGGCTGCCTTTGCTTAGTTGATTGGTTGTGTGTAAGAATGGCTCAGTGGAGAGTTGGAGAGTGCATTTACTTGCTTTACTATGCCGCACTTTTATTGCAGGTTGTTCCATTAATGGACAAGGGAACCATTGCTCTAATGGGATATAAAAGGGCATTGGACCCAGGACACAGTTGACCTGGAATACTGGAATCTGTGGGTCTTAGTTCTTTAGTAACATGTGGAGAGGAAAAATGGTACTAGAGTTTCCTTCCAATTCTAATACACCACGATGCCATGGTGCACATTTAAACCTCTGGAACAGAGCCACTACTAAGACCTGTTTCATCTGTTTATGAATTATTTAGTTCAGAGGTCACCAAACCTTTTGTAAAGGGCCAGATAATTAATATTTCAAGCTTTGTGACCACAGAATGCTTCTGTTGCACATTCTTATTTATTTGTGTATAACCTTTTAAAAAAGTGGGAAACAGTTTTAATTCAAGGTCAGAGAAAAGCAGGTTATGGGCTGGATTTGGTCTCTAGGCTATAGTTTGATTCTTGAGTTAGTTGATTTGGGTCCTTGTTACAAACTTAAGGTTTCCAGAATTTAGAAGCCAAGGCTTGCTTGGTGATGGTGTTTTCCCATCGTCTGTGTATTCACTGGCTATATTTTTTTAAGTGTCAAGGAAGTGACACTTATTGACAATTCTCCATTTATTTGCTTTCCTCTAGCCTTGGTAATTTTGTGTTGCAGGTTGTCTTCCATTTTTAAGTGCCTTAAAAACTCTCTGATGTCAGAGACTATTACTTGCTGTACTCTCACTGACCCATATTGTTGTACCACATCTTAATGATTATTGGTAGAAATGATGTACTTTGTTTGTATTTTGTTATAATTGTGAACAATTCAATGCTTTTTAAATACAAGAGTCCAGACATCAAACTTGAAAAACCAATGTATTAATTCTCACAATTAGATGTGGTGATTTACTTTCAATGCTCATTTTCTTAAAATCAGTTCTGGATTAGAATCTTTTTTTTTCTGGCTCACATATGTGACATATAATAAAAATGTATATTTAAATAAGGTTTTTAATTACAGTAAAAGTCATTGCCATTAATCCCCCTAAAAATACTTCTTCCTTTGAATATGCTTAATCTCATCATCTCACCATCTTGTGAAGCATTTCGGGAAGGCTTTTTTTCTCGTGAGTGTCTGATTTGTACTTGAGTTTTCCAGTGTTTCTTCTCTCTTTGTTTAATTTATTGCCCATTATTACTTTCTGCCTTTTATTTATATTTTTCTACAGGTTTTGGGGTTTTAAATAAATTGGCTATTTTTATGGCTGTAGAAGATTTTTATCCTTAAACCAAGCTGGACCGTAATTCCAGCTATTCAGGAGAATTCTAAAGGCTAGGTCAGCCTGGGCAATTCAGTGAGACTGTCTCAAAAGCAGGATGGGCTTTGGGTGTAGTTCAGAGCTCACTGTCAGAGCACTTACACGAGCCCATGGGTTCAGCCCTGAGTTCCAGGAGGGCATGGGGTGCAGAAATTTTAATCTTTTCAGTAAATAAGCACCTAAAACTCAGTAGATTGTTACCAATGCACATAATCATTATAAACATGCTCATACATTGTAATACAGTCAAAAGGTTTTATGTACTCTATTAAACACTGCAGTAAATTTAAGCTTATTTTCAGTAAGATTAGGTGAACAAATAATCATTAATGCAAGCAATTCTTAAAGTCACAACCTGTCAGTTTCTAGTATGAAGGCCGTAAAGAAATGTAGTTTGCAGATGACAGTGACGTTGGCACACTTGCTGTGTACAGGGGTCACTTGAGAGGCAGATCTTGCTGAAGCTTGCAAAAACGATGAAGTGTAGAGGTATCCAGCCCCATACCACTCAGAACACTGTACATGAAAATATGCAATAAGTATTGAATTAATACGTTATGAAAACCTCAGACTGAACCTAGGCTGCAAGCACTAGTTCTCAGTAAAATATCACCAAATGAAACATAAAAACTCATGTCTATCAGAGCACTTTGAAGGTTCAGAACCTATAGAAAAATTAAAATTATATACTATGCAGAGAACTATAAACATTGAACATATTTCTATTCTTTTTCTGTGAAAATGTATTTTACATAATTCATTTACTCAGTGGATGAGCATTTTCCTGTCATCACTTTTATTTCTAAAATCAAGTTTAATAAGAAAATTTGTGTGCAGTATAGTGTGATAAGATTTGAAAAATTTTTTTTTCTAAGATGGGGTTTTTACTGTGTTCCCTAGGTTGACCTTGACCTTAAACTTGAGATCCTCCTGCCTTTGCTTCCGAGGTAGCTGGGATTTCAGCCACTTGCCACCACACCTGCCTCTATTTGATGAGTTTTGATGAATGTATACATTCTGTTGACAACTACAATAAATCAAGATACAGAGCATTTCCATTACTGCTAAAAGCATTTCTTAAGCTCCTTTGTAGTCAGTTCTTTCATGTAGCCTGTGGCTCCCATAATCATTGATCTCGTCTCTATGATTTGAGATTAGTGTACCTGTTTTGGAACTGCATACATAAATTGAACAGATACTACAGAGGTCTCATGTATTCAAGTGATTTCTCCATCACATAATTCCCCTATGAGTCATAAGCCATTTTGATACCTAATTTTAATGATTATTTAATATTCTAATTTATATAAATAATCATGTGGACAGTTAGTAGTACTGGCCATATCCTTTTTCTCCCTCTTCAATTCAGGTGTCTGCCTAACTTAGAACATGTGCTGTAGCCCTTTCTTTGTGATTTGTCAGAAAACCTGAAGTGAGATATTTAATAGATCTGTTTGCCTTTTAAAATATATTTCATAATGAAAAAGAATTGTTTCTGAAAAATTTAAAGCAACTCCTATTGTCTTTTCCTCTGAGAGTTTTAATAAGAAACTGTGTCTCTAAGTGCTTTTAGTTTGTGGGGAATGTGACTAAAGGAAATAAAGCTGGTTATGGCAATAAAACACTTCAGTGTCAAAGTTCTCCACATTATAATCTGATATTCTTGAAGATAAATTTTTGGTTTTTTAAGGCATAGATTAAAACAGGTGCTATTTTAATGGGCCAGTTAGTGAGTTTTCTACCACTCTGCTCTCTTAGACTCGATTGTTTTCTATAATTTCCTATTTCTGAGGCTTATGTAAAAAAGGTACACCCATTACTATGTTAATAGTTGGTTTCTATATGAAGTTTCCCTTTTATAGAAAGCTTCTATAAATAGTATTCTTCTCTAAAGGTAAAATCATACAGCCAGTTTCCTATTCTTAGCACTCTTGGCTCAAGTTCTTTTTTTTATTTTTTACCTAAAAAAATTTTTTTAATGGACCATTGTAAGCCTCTCATCTGGTCTTCCCACTTTGAACCCCGTTGCTCTGCCAGCCACTTTTGTCACTGTCAACACAGCATTTTCCCTAAAAGATAAATGTCAGCATGTCAGTCAGTGCTTAGAAACCTTCCGGTATCTCTATTTGGCTTAACAGATATTTTGCAGACCCTTTCACAGAGCATTATTGTCTGTTCTCTTCCCATCTCATAGTGCCTTAGGCATGATTATTTAGTTCATACCATAGCTTTACTGAGAAATAATTTACATACCATAAAATTCACCTGTTTATAGTATACAATACAGTGGTCTCTGTTGTAATAAAGAGGGGTATAACTGTTACCAGTCACTCTTACAGTTCCTCTTAGCAGTCACTACTCATTCCTGCCTCCTTAGTGTCTGACAGCTACTAATCTGCTAGCTGTTTCTCTAGTCTGCTTATTTTGGGCATTTTGCGTAAATTATTGGTACAATATGTGGTCTTCTGTGCCTTTCTTCACACAGTATAAAGTTTTCAAGATTCATCCCCATCGTACAATGTCCCTATGTCCTGGCCAACACTTGTAAATTTAGCTGTGAATGGGAAGAACAAATTTAGGGTACTACATAGGGGGGATCATAGTGTAATTTTTGGTATCAGAGAGGCTTGAGAGTGTGTGTGTGTGTGTGTGTGTGAGAGAGAGAGAGAGAGAGAGAGAGAGGGAGAGAGAGAGAGAGAGAACAGGGAAGAGCAAAGTTGTGGAAGTAGAGAGGGATAAAAGAGAGAACAGAGTGCTGAGGTTGCACATGGGCTCTGTTCCCCTGGAATGGCTTCATTCTTCTGAGGTCAGGGACTCCCTTGGAGGCAGCTAGAGATGAATTTGTGAATGCTTAGGAAATGGAGTTTCACTTTCCTCTCAAGAGGAAAACAAGGTCTTCACCTTGACAGTATTGTGGTTGGCAGTGTTGTGAGAGAAGGCAAAAGGGCTAAGGTACGGGGTTTGCAGGAAGCGGTAAAAGTGGGAAAGGTTGCTTACTAGAAATGTGCAAGTTTTCAAGGGTCTTTTCTTCCTTTGTCCCTATATAAATTGAAGCATAAAACATGTAAATGGTCAGAAGTTAAGACAGTACAAAAGGATTTAGTGCACTGAAAACTTTCTTTCTCCTTAGGTTCTCTATTTTTCAGATAGGTAGGTAGGTAGGTAGGTAGGTAGGTAGATAGATAGACAGACAGACAGACAGATAGATATTTTTAACCTGTGAAAATGTATTTTTCTACTTCTTGCTTTTTAAACTTGCTTTTAGGTGGGTGCCGCCGTGTCAGTTATTCAGCAGGCTGAGGCAGGAGGATTCATTGAGCCCAGGAGTTTCAGAACATAGTGTGGACAACATAGTGTGATCTTGTCTCAAAATAAAAAAAGGAAAAAAAATTTCTGTTTCTGTGTCTTGGAGATGTTGCATGTACGTAAATATTGCTCTTTCACCTTTACGGCTATAGGGGGTTTTGTGGATGGATAGAGTATGACTTATGTGACTAGCATTTAGGTGATTTCCAGTCTTTATGCTCATAAAAGTCACATTTAAGTCTACCTTTTAAAATACAAAAGTCACTATAATTCTGTACTGTAATTTTGAATTTATTTGTTATATGCATGCATTGAACAAACCCTAATATGTATTTGTTAAAACTGGGTTATCTTTACAACTTAAATATTTGAAAGTGATACCCTTTATTATCATGCTCAATGTATTTCTGAAGTTAAGCAATAACCTTGTTCTCATCTGTTTGCTCTTTTTGTGTTTGGTCTTTTCAGAAGTACCCCAAGAAACATTCCTCTACAACTCTTGTAGCACATGCACAAGAGATACTCTTGGGCATATATCTATGAATGTGATTATTGAGGTGGAGGGTAACAAATGTTAGATGTAAAGCTATCATACAAGGCTCATTTCCAGGGATTGTTCTATCAATTTTACTTTTGTTTTACCCTCTTAACATCAGTGTGCAAGAAAGCTTGTTGTTTTCTAGTCTCTCCAATATTTGATATTTTTCAGACTTATTAAGTTTGCTAATTGAATGGTCTAATATAATATTTCTTATGATCTTTTAAGAAAATTTAAAAAACTGAAGTAGAATTTTCGATTTTACAATAATGCACAGAACTTAAATATATAGTTCAATGAGATTTAACAAATGGATATACTCATGTAATCACTCTTCTATAAAAGTTAAGACATTTTATTACATTTTAAGTGTCCTTGCACTCCTTCCTTGACACTTTTCCCCTCACCAAGAGAAACCATTGTCAGTTGAATGTATATGTTTGTGAGTCTGAGTTGGATTTCTGTTACATTGATTTTTTTGAGGGAGAGTATCACACTGTCTTGATTATAGTATCTTTTTAATACATCCTAAAGTCAGGTAGTATATTGTCTTAATTTTGTTTTTTAAAAAGCTTTGCTTTGACTGTTCTTTTGTGTTTTCATGTGAATTTTAGAATAAACTTTTCCATGTAAATTTGAAGATCAGCTTTTCATTTCCTACAGAGAAAACTGAACTGTTCACTCCATAGATCAATTTCAGGGGAGCAATAGCCTATAAATATTATATCTGTCTCATCCCTTATTTAGATTTATTTTATTTTATTTTATTGTTTGTCTTTTTGAGATAGTGTCTCACTATGCAGTTCAGGATGGCCTTGAGCTCACTTTGTAGCCCAGGCTGGTCTCAAACTTACAGCGATCCTCCTGCTTCAGCCTCCTGAGTGCTGGGACTACAGGCGTGTGCCACTGCACCCGGCTAGATTGTCTCTAATGTCTGAGAGCCATGTTGTTTTAGTTTCCAGTGCATTTCTGACACTGTTATAATGATTAAAAATGTTTCATTCCAGATATTCATTATTACCACAAAAATACAATTCAGTATTATATATTGGCCTTTTATTAGTTCTAGCGGCCTAGTGGCTTTTTCTTTCTAGTTACTTATTAAGTGAGTGCAAGTTAAGGCAGTTGAGTTGTGTCAGTCTGTATATATAGTTTCTTCTCCACGCCTTCCCTTACTCCCCAGAACCACCAGTGCGCTGTTGAACAGTGATACGAGCGGACCAGAGGGATGCACTCAGTCTTTCACCAGGAAGTGCGGTGGTGTTCTCAGTTTGAAGACACTTCTGTGGCTGAGAGGTTTTGTTTTCATTATAAATGGGTAATGTTGCATTCTAAATGTGGTGTTGATGAGTTCTAAGAGAGGATGTCATCATGACCCTTGTATAGATATAAAATGAACACTTGTCAATTATTTTATTGAACACATTAATTAATGAGGAAACTGGTAACATTAAAACAATTTCAAAGGAAAATTCAAAGAGCTACTCATTTATATGCAGAAATGAATGCTGAAATAAATTTTTAAAATAGAAACAAAACTGGTTTGTCTGCTGGGCAATTATCAATTTCATTCCACTGGACACATCTAATTTGCTTTCTGTAGCCAAGAATAATGTACATTAATATCAGGTTTCTATAACTTAGGTTTGAAAAATGAAAAGATGGAGGTAATGGATGCATGAGCTAGGGAGGATGATCACTCAGGTGTTTTTTTTTTAAATTCACTTTAAAGTCTTTCACTTTTTTCTGGCAGATGCAGTCTTATTTTAAATTTTTTTTGATCTCCAGTGGTATTGAACAGTTTTCATACATTTACTGGTTATGTGTATGAGTTATGTGTGAAATTTCTCTTGACTCTATTGTCCCATGTTTTGTTCCAGCAATTTTTTCTTGGTGTATGCTAATGCTTTATATATGGTCAATAATAAAATATTGTAAGTTGTATGTATTATGGATTTTTTTTAACTGGTTTATAAATTGTATTTTTGCCTTTTAAGGGATTTTTTTTAAAGTGAACAATGAATTCTTCATAATTTGAGTATAGCAAAACATTTCCTTACCCCAGAGTCAAAAGATATACATCTTTTCCATTAAGTTTTTTTCAAGTTTTTTGACATTAAAGTCTTTAATATATGTGGTATTAATTTTTCATGTGATTGGTCAAGCTGTTCTCATACTTCTGGGCTCAAGTGATCCTCGTCTCTGTCCTGAGTAACTAGGACCACTGATATAGACGATCACGTCTGGCCCAAATTCATTCATGTTTGAACACAGGTGTTATGAACCAAATGTTTGTATCCCCTGAAGTTCAAATGTTAAAGCTTTGATCCTAAATGTGTATTTGGAGATGGGACATTTGGAAGATACTTAGGGTTAGATGAGATCATGAAGAAAGGGCCTGGTCCAGTGGGATCAATGCTCTTGTGAAAAAAGACACCACAGAGCTTGTTCTACCTTTCCCTCTATCACGAGATGACAGTGAGAAGCTAGAAAGAGCAACCTCACTAGCTTTGACCATGCCGTCACCTTGATTATGCCAGTCTCCAGACAGAGGGAAAATAGACTTTTATTTTAAGCCACTTGGCTCATGGTATTTTGCTTTGGTAGCCCAAGAAGACTAATATATTTTGTTTTACACTTATTCATTCCTTGGTACTTGATATTTTGCTCTCTATTAAACACTGCTTGTGTAGTGAGTTCTGTTTATATAAGTTTCATTGATACCAACAATAAGAGTTGGAGAGCCAGAGGCCTAAGAGTGCTCCTTATCCCACACAACACAGCCCCAGGCCACTTTTCTTTCTTTTCTTTTTCTTTTTTGTCTGTACTGGGAATTGGACCCATTCCTTTATACTGAGCTGTATCCTCAACCCTTTTAAAATTTTATTTTGGATAGATCTTGCTGATTTGTCCAGGTTGGTTTGAACCTATGATCCTCCTGCCCCAGCCTTCATAGTGCTGGCATCTAGCCACTTCTTAAACTGTTCCTCTTGAGGGAAAAGAGCTGTGTTACAAGGAGACCTTCCTCCTGTTATAGTTGCGAAGTTCTAGGCTTTGTGTTGGAGCAGAGAAGGAGGTAAAGCAGCAGCCAGGGATGATTGGCTTGCTGGCAACTTTTTCTTAGTTCCTAATTATTTCCCAGAGGTCTCCGAACCAGATGTCTGAGTAATGCACTTGAGGGCCCACAATGCATGCACATGGATGCTGGGATACAAGAAAAGCAAAACAGGGCTGGAGGTACAGCTCAGTGGGCTAAGTGCTTGCCGCTGAGCACTAGGGCCCTGAGTTCGATCCCCGGTCCCGAAAAAAAAAAAAAAAAAAAAAAGAAAAAGAAAAGAAAAGCAAAACAGAACTTCAGTAGTTCCTTTTCTGGTTTTTAATCTGATAGGATTCGTGGATTGGCTCTTGTTTTAGACCAAAGCCACCATTCACACATACCAGATCCAAATGGATCCCACTTAGTCTAGCAGTTTCTTGTATTTCTCTGCCTACTTCCTTTGTAATGTCTCCACATCTGATATGCCAAGAGGAAATGAGCTGACCTAGCACCTTTGCAGGAATTGGAACCAGTGTAAATCTTTTCTTTGCTCTTTTAGACTTCCTTTGTATGATTACAGATAGTTTTTTTTTTCTAGAATTCAAAATGGAGGGGTTCAAGACTTCTCAGTCAAGTGCTGAGGCTTCTGGATCGTCTATAAGATTTCTTCCATGCAGTTAGAGGCCCACAGTACCAGCCTTATGGAGGAGGAGGCTGGCATTAGCAAAGTATCCTAAGACTGTCTCTGTCCAGTGGTGCCTTACTCTGAATGCTGACCGGCCTGGGGAGTTTGGATCCACAGCCCAAAGTGGTGTCACTTGCTCTGTTCTGAGAGGGTGTCTGGCTAAAAGTGGTTCTCTTTCACTTAGTAATAGTACTTCTACTTCTGACTCTGGGGCAGTTATTCTTGCCAAATATAACCTATGAAATTTTAGGTCTTTTGTACCATCTTTCATGTAAATTTGTATTTCATTTACATTGAGCATATTCATATATATTAAAGTTTTTGAAATTATTTACATCAAGAAAACTTGCTGCTCTAGGAGAATGTACTATATTTATTTGGGTGTTTGATTATTTCCTCTTGAAACTCCCTGCTGTCTCGTGGAATCAGTCTACCACACCACACCACTGCTCTTATAAATTCCATTGTTGTACTTACTTTCCTCTTTCCAGGCTGGTGCTTCCAGTGCAAAGGCAGGTTTATGTTCATCTGTTTGTTCGTTCTCTCTCAGTCTCTGTCTCTGTCTCTCAATTGCCCCCCCCCCCCAACTTGGGCATAGGACCTGACAGACTTACCACAGAGTACACACTCTATAACTGCTGAATTAAATGAGTACGCAGTACTTAGAATTCATAATAGGAGGTGCTACATTCTGAGAAGAGAGAAAGTTATGCACTCATAATTATGTACTCTTAACAATGGGTATGTAAGTCCTGTCTTTTCTTGGGATGGTTGGAATAAATAGTATATGGTAGCTATTTGTAGAAAGGTTGAGATCACAATGTAACTACCTATATAAGCTTGAAGGAGTTTAACTTTTTTTATTTTTTATGAAATGAGATCTCACTATGTCATACAGGTTGGCTTTCACTCCTAAGCTTAGGGAATCCTCCTGCCTCAGCCTCTCCAGTAGCTTTGACTACGAGTGTACCATGTCTGCTGTCAAAAGGTTTTGATACAGAAGAATTTTAAGCAGAAGATTAACTTGGCTAATGTTTTATGTTAGTAGGATTTTGAGGATAGAATGAAGGATATTTTGAAATGGAGAAATGATTTAGAAGGCTATGTTGTCAGACAGGAGATAACTTGAAGAAGGGTAGACTCAGAGATGTTTATAGGAAGAACCTGTAGAGATTGATCATTAATTAGATCTTAGTTGGGAGAAGAGCGTTAGAATAGGTCAAGGAGACTCCGAGGCTGGGCAATTAAATGGAAATGGTGCAATTTACTTCCAGTGTATGTTTAGGTATAGCAGGAACTTGTAGGTTGGAAGACAGGATTTACAAAATTTTAGTTTTCTCTGAGATTGTCAAACAAAGATGTGTGGATCTCTCTGCAGTCTTTGGAGGGAGGTAGAGACCTGTGTGGATGCACATGTACCCACACACAGAGATTTTGAGGTTAATGAGTTTTTGGAGTGGTTGAAGAAGGAATTGTTCAGGATTGAGGACAGAATCCCTGGGGACATCTAGATTTAGTGGAAAAATACAGAAAAAAGGCACTGGGAAGAAGATCAAGGAGGAGAAACCACAAGAGGAACTGTTAACTGAGGATTTTACGGTAACACCGTTGGCTTCCTCTCTACCTCGAGACCAGATTTTCCTTTCTGCATCCTGTGTTTTATCTTTGTTCCCAGGCCTTTTCTTACTTTGAGCATTGTCTGCTGTGAGATATTGTGGATGAGAAATAGCTTTATTTTTGAACTCAGGAATTTCTGGCTTTTTGTTTCTTAAAAAATTTTTTCCTCTGACTTCTGTTGGAAAACAAGTTCTTTCTTCTTTAGCTCATCTCTGTACCTTGTACTATACATGTGAATAAACCATTTGACACTTAGGACATTCTGTCTGAAATCACCTTGGTTAGAATTAATAGTTCACCAACATTTTCAGGTTTATCTCACCAAAGGCAATAGTTTTGCTAAATTTTCTGCCATTTCATAACAAGGGTCTTTTTTTCTTCAGCTTGTTAACAAGGTACCCCTTTGCTTTAAGACCTTGACTAGCCTTTTAGAGGTCATTGGACTTTTGCTAGTGACATCCTGCAGGCCCTTCCAGCTTGCACCCACCATCCAGTCTTGAACTTAGTGTCACGTATTAGGTTTTTGTCATGTCAGTATTCCAGTTTCCTCTGCCAGATTCTATTTTGGCATCTGTTGTTGTGTAACAAACTACCCCAAACCCAGTGCCAGAACCTGCATTGGCTTTTCCTGACCTAGCCTTGGAATTCACTCCATGTCACTTTCAGCAGACTCTGTTGGATACAAACCAGTTAAATGCCAGCCTGAATTTAAGGAAATGCAGTTAGACACCCCACATCCCGTAGGGGAGTAGCAGTTAGTGTCATAGAAGAGTATGTGGGCATGTGAAGCTTTGGGGGCACTTGATATCTGAGCCATCACATTCTGCCACTAGTCCCTCAGATGCACGTGCATCTTTTTATGCCAAATGCATGTAGTCCATCTCTCAGAGTTGCCAAAGTCCTGCCAGTTTCAGCACTTCTGAAGTCTGTCTGAAATCTCTTTGATATTCAAAGTAAACTCTTAGCTTTGAGCTCCTATAAAAATAAAAGGAAAGTTAAACACTGCCAATATATAGTGGCACAGAATAAATACTGCAGTCCTATTCCAAAGGGAAGAAATAGGGGGAGAGAAATCAACAGGACAAAAGCAAGATCCAACCGGGCGAGCATTAAATACTGTAGCTAAAAATGTGCTTGGGTAGCTCCTCTGTGGGCCATAACCATGGCTGTGGAGGTTGCTTCTGCCCCTGTTAATGTTGGGGCCATGCCTGGGGAGGGTGGCACCCTAGAACCAGACCTTGCTGGGGCTGGGGCAAGAGGGTCTGGGGCAAGGACTGGCCATGTGGAAGGCTGCTGCAGTCTGTTGCAGTGCTACAGTGTCAGTTTTAGGAGAAGAGCTAACTTCAACTCTTTGGGACCAGCTGGTGAAAGGTGATAGAAAAGTATCAGATATTAGCATGACTTCTCCAAAAAGAGGTCCAAGCTCAACACAATAATTGTGAATTCATAGAACAAGAGAAAGCCGTACGCAAAACTGCAACATGCTTGGAATTGCAAAGTGTGGCTTTATAGTCTAAGTAGTCCCAAGAAGAATTTAAACTGGAGTGTCTGAAGAAGCTAGAATCAATGCTAAAGAATATTCTTCACATCCAATGTGATAAAACAAGTATTATTGAAGATAAAAGACCAGGTAAATATAACCACGGTTATAGTGGAGGATCCAATATCCTACTCTCTCAAATTGATCAACTAGATAAAAAGCAGCAAAAAACTACTATGTTGAACAAAACCTTTAAACAAATGAATTTAAGCACTTAACATTATACCACATCACTCAGGCAGTGCATTTGTTTACATACTGACTATCCCAAGCACTGCTGGGCAGGTGTCAGTCGATTCTTCTATTGAATAAATTTGATAAAATTTGTTGTTTTTGTATTTCCTGTTCTCTTATAGAAATTAACAAAAAATGCAATTTTTGATTATCCTGTATTTCAATAATTGGACTGGTAAGTGGTTAATAGATATCTACAGTGTTCGACCCAATAATAGAATACACATTCTTTTCAGCAGCACATGGAACTTCCTCCCAAATGGACCACATAGTAGCCCATAAAGCAAGTTTAGGTAAATGTAAAAGAATTGAAATTATGCTATACCTGTTATCAGATTGTAGTGCATTGAAATTACAAATCAACAACAAAAGATAAACACAAATTATTCAAATGCATGGAAACTAAGTAACACTTAAAAATTATGTTTATTGATACTATATATATATATATATATATATATATATATATAATTTTTTATCCATTCCTCATGATCACACTCATCATAAGGAGTTTGTACCTGTACCTGATGTATTCTGGTTCCTTGTTTTTCTTTTTCCAATTTCCTCCCTTTCCTTCAACCCCTCTTCCTCTCCTTATTTACAAAGCTTTGTTTTTGTTTTGTCCTTCTTGTATCTTTACTTTCCCTTCCTTCCTTTTTCCCTCCCCTTCCTTTGTTCCCCTTTCTTTTGAACAGTTTTTTCATATTTCACAGGACCAGTTATAAAATTTGGTCCTCATTTACCCTTTCAGTTTCTCACACCAAAGAAACAATGCGATATTTACATGTTTGCGCAATTTATTTCAGTTAAGAGTATGGTCTCAAGATGTGTCCATTTACCTAGGAATGTCTCAAGTTTATCCTTTGTGGCTGAGTAGAATTCCATTATATAAAAAACACACAACTTTTTAATCTATTCCTTGGTTGATGGGCATTTGGATTTCCAAGCTTTAACTATTATAAACTGTGCTGCTGTAAACGTGGCTGCACATATATTGCTGTGATGTGATGTTTTTAATTCTTCCAGGTGATACCCAGTGGGGGAATTACTGGGTCAAATGGGACCTCTAATCCTAGTTTTTTTTTGAGGAATTACCACACTGATTTCCACAGTGGTTGCAATAGTCTGTCTACACTCCCACCAACAGTAGAGAAAGGTTCCTCTTTCCCCATATCCCTGCCAGCATTTGTTATTAGTTGATTTCTCAATAATTGTCACTCTTTCTGGAAAGAGATGGAATCTCAGTGTTGTTTTAATTTATAGCTCTCAGATGACCAGTGATGTTGAACATTTTTTATTATATTTATTTGCCATCTGTATTTCTTCATCTCAGAAATGTGTATTCATTTCAGGTGCCCATTTTTGGATTGGGTCTTTAAATTTGGGGGGGGTCTAATTTTTTTCAATGTTTTATATGTTCTAAATATTCTTTGTCTGAGGGACAACTGGCTAAAAAATTTTCCCACTTCATGGGTTTTCTTTTTACTGTATTGGTAGATTCTTTTGTTGTACAAAAGCTTTTTAATAGATTGAGATTCCAGTTGTTGATTCTTTGTAGTATTTCCCCTGTGATCAGAGTTTTTAAACAACACAGTCTTAAATAAACAATAGGTTGCAAGAGAAATTAAGGAAGAAATAAAAGTTTCTAGAATTAAAAGATAATGCCACTATAATGTACCAGCACTTACAGGACACAATGAAAGCAGTCCCAAGAGGAAGTTTATAGCTGTGAATGCCCACATTACAAAAACAGAGTGAGCCCAAATAAATAACCTAACAATATACCTCAAGGTCCTAGATAAATAAGAGCAATCCAAACCCACAGCTAGTCTGAGGAAGGAAATTAATAACAATCAGAGCAGAAATCAATGAAATTGAGACCCTCCCCCCCAAAAAAACCCCACAATAAATCAAAGAGTTGGAAAGGACAGGAGGAAGAGTCAAGGAAGGAGACAGGAAAAGAGGTAGATTCTTCCAGGCCACGCCCACAGTGACCTGCCTCTTCTGACATGTTCTTTTCCAAACAGCAAGTCAGCTATACCATCCCATAAGCCAGCCACCTTTCAGAACCTTGTGTGGGAGCACATGATGCCTTCAGGGACACTTGGGATCTAAACCATCATACCATTAGTCTGTACAACCAATCTGCTCTAAGTTTTTGAAACAGCTGTGGAACAAAAAAATACTAGTAAACCTGATCAAGAGATGCAAAAAAAGAGAAAGAAATGTCATTAAAATATTATCAAACTAATTTTGATCTTGTAGTTTTTGCTTATTTAATACACAAGTTTTAGTGGCAGGCCTAATAGCTGTAGTAATATAGAAGTTAAATAAAAAAAGGAAATAATTTGTTTTTCTATCTAGATTCATGGATCTCCTGAATTCTGTCTTCAGATCCAGTGGCCTCTAGAGTGAGAATGCATAGCTTAATGTGATGGTTTTAGCAAAAGTCCTTTTGCTGTGGACTAGGAGGTAAATTTGTAGGATGGGAAGAGGAATGAGATGGTAGATCCTAGATGGGATGACACCCAAGGGTAAGTCCTTCATACTAGCATTTTTGTTTCTTTTTTTCGAGATGGAGTCTCACTAGGTAGCCCAGACTAGCTTCAAACTTGCAGGAAGAGACCCTCCTGCCTCTACCTCACGAGTGCTAGGATTATGGACATGTGCCACTATGCCTGGCCCTAGCATTTTCCTTTTAAACTGAGTTGTATTTTTTTTTTTCCAGGTACTTAAATGTGTTCATGTAATGAGAGGAAGAGGCCAGTAAAGCAAGTTGAATATATAGGGAAGGGAGAGGATATTTGGAAGGTTTCTGAGACTGCAAGAGAGGGTGTGGTCTGAAGGTTAAGTGGAAGTATTGGTCTTGTGTGGGAGGCAAGGTGTGGGGATTAATGGAAGGATGTGTGGCTGCTGTTCGTTTATCAGGTGGCATTCTGAGAATTATATAGATGTGATGAGTTTCAACATGGGAGCAAGGTGGGCCAGGGCAGGTATCTAAGGGTGTTGCAGCAGAGATCCTGGGCAGTATGACATTGTTGTAGTGGGATTCAATGGGGAGGAAAAAAATGAAATAGAGTTAGAAAAAAGGCAATTGATAATGAAAGCGGTTGGATGCAAAAGACAAAGTTGGCCTACTTTACATTTTGGGGATTTGTTTACTTTTTTGTCTCCCTTAGACTAGCTATTGTCCTTTTCCCATGGATATTGATACAAAGAACAGTAGGATGAAAGTAAAATGCATTTATATATTTTGACTTCTGCTTAAGAGTATGATTGATGCTTGAAGTGCCTGTGTCACGAAATAATGTAAGAGCAGAGGAGCGTCTTTGTCTTGGTTGTTTGGGTTGATGTTGAAAAGCAGTGCCTGCATTTGCTGCTTCCATATTTACAGCTGAATGGAAATTGTCCTCAAAGGGTCCATGGTTTTCTCTATCATTAGCCAACAGATGCTTCCTGCAGTGTTTTGCACACCAAGTCTATTTAATGTGAGGGTAATGCATCTCTGTACACCAATGGGAAGGAAGAGCGGTACACTACAGGCGTTCATTGTTGTACTGTATAACAAATACCTGCCTTTGGTCCACACATTGATCCATGATTTAATTTCCTTTGCCCCAGCTGTATCTGCATCTAGTTAGCATTATCTGCCATCCAGTTGTTTCCTCTGTCAAATAATCACTTCAGATCTTCCTAAAATTTTTTCTACTTCAGGTCAGTATTATATATCATAAATAATCTTACGTTTGTAGATACTGATATATGAATAAGGTATGAAATTGTTAATTCTGTATTTAAAAGCACGTGGCCTTTAAATTTTTTTAAAATTAAAATTTTTCTAGTTTAAATTGTGGCCAGATGTCCGAGTTCCCACCAGCATCCATCTCTCCTCAGCAGCTGTCCCTTGTCTGCTCTTTAGCAGTACACACAGCCTACATGAAGATCTGTCTTGCAAGTGGGCTCAGGGTCATTGGAACAGGGAGTTCTGGGGTTCCAGGCAGTGGAAGGCCGGCTCTGGAAGTGAGATCTAATGGTCCTCTCCACTGCTTACTGCCTGGGGAGAAGTGTGGCTGTGGCAGGAACCAACTCCTATCACTTTACTCTAACAGTAATAGTGATTTTAATAATCTTTTAATGCGTCTTCCAGACTTCATCCCCCTTTTCTTTGAGTGTTCTTTCTAATCTTTTTATTATACAGCCAGAAGATTTCTCTGAAACTCGAACTGTTATCGCACCTGTGCCTAAAACCTCTCAAAGCTTCACATTTCATGAAGATTAGGTTCAAACTCTCTCACATGACCTTTTGAAGATACTTTGTGTCCTGTTTTAACCACTGCTTACTTGTCCATCCTTACCTAGTTTTTTGAGCTCGGTTGTTGCTGTGCCACTGTCTTTTCCTTAACTACATCATTTTGCATGCAAACACTGAGCAGATACACATTTTCTTAATGGCATTCATATCTTGCCATGTGATTATTATTTAAATGCTGTATTGTTCAGTTGGGTCATCTCCACTGGAATCTTTTTCATTAGTTTCCTAGCCTGCCTAGCCTGAATGTCCTTTCAGCTGCATAATAATGCAGTACTTGTAACATAATCATTCCACGAAAGTGAATCATCTTAAGTACAAGAACTGACTGACCTATTTTCAGGTTAGCTTGAAAATTGTATGTGAAAGGAAGGACAATTTAAAGGATTTATTGAGTATGTGAATATTGAGTCACTAATGATAGAAATACAGACAGTTCTTGTTTAACAACCTACCTGTTTAACAACTGTTTGGACTTGTGACCTGCTGCTTGGATTTTCAACCTTTTTTTTTTTTTGGTACAGTTCTGTGCATCTTGTTTATAAAGCCTCAGTGTCTTTTTTTGTATAGTACACCTTGCTTATTCAGTACTGTACTTACTCTGATTATACTGCTCAGTACAGTGCTATAGTTTTATGTTCTGCTATATATTACAGTACTGCATGTAAGAGTTCTGGAAATAAAAGCAAAGTCATCAAGTTGGAGTTTCCTTTGCCCATTTCTTTGTCCTAAATATTGTAATATGCGTAATATATATTATGCCTCACTTACTATGTTGATTTTTTTTTTTTTTTTTTTTTTTTTGCGGTACTGGGGATCGAACTCAGGACCCTGCACTTGCTAGGCAAGCGCTTATTCCACTGAGCTATATTCCCAGCCCCTATGTTGATTATTGATTAGTTGTCACCTTGAGTGGGAATGCCTGGCTGGATTGAGTCAGCATGGTTCTGGGCGTGGTAGGCCCTCTTTAAGGAGGATCATTGTCCGAAAGGTCTTTGTTGGAAAGGTATAAAAAAGAGGAAGTATAAAAAGGAGAACCGGAGGGAAGGATCTCAGCTGATCTTCCTTGGGAGATCTTACTTGCAACTGCTGTTCTTTGGAGGAATTTTGGCAGTTTTTCTTCAAAAGAGCTTTGGCTGTTTTCTTTCTTTGGGGGAGCTTCAATCCTCATCTTCATCTTGGACCCAGTCTCCTGGCTTTCAGTGCAGATCCATCAGCCTTTCAGCACAGACACTTCAGCCTCTAGCCCTAGCCCTCCAGCCTTCCTGGTGCAGTTCAGTCTTCCATTGTGGGTCTGTGGGGCTCCTGATGCGGACTTGCATGGAACATTGCCATGGGCTCCAGGACTTGTGGACCCTGTGGGTCTCTAGTGTGCAGGTGTTTTACACTCTTCTGCATTTGACTGTAGTAAGCATTGACTAATACAGTGACCAATTCAGTCAATGCCCTAGTCATAGGAGTATAATGTCATTAAAAGAGGAATGTCAGTAGTAGACTACTTGATTATGATAAAATAGCCAACAACACAGTAACTCAGCTATCCTAGTGAAATATCTGTTAATATACAGAATGAAAATAGTTTCTGCCTTATACTAAGCCAGTATTAACTGAGGTTTTAGTTTGGGAAATATGTCAAAAACTTGTCATTGAAAACTTTACTCTTATATAACCATTTTTATGTACAGTTGGTTATTTCTGTTAAATCTAGCATGAAAACATTTGTATCTTTGTAGTATGACTAAGGAATTATTAACTGAATGAAAGAATGACTGCTTGCTAAGGCACACATCCTTGCATGAGTCAAGTTATGAATAAGAAAGACTTTCAGTCTGTTTTCAGAGGCACAATATTAAGTGGCAAAGATTGTAGTCATGGTTCTAGTCAAACTGGCTGACTTTGGTTCCTTAGGTTTTCTCAAGAGTCAAATGAACTATCTTATTGTGAAGATCAATTGGATCTTACATTTGAAAGTGCTGTGTAGAGGGTTATCACATTAGGAGGTTAGCAAGATTTCAGTTCTCTTCCTGCCAGCTTTTCAACTCTAGCAGTCACATTCTGTGAGCTTTTTGTTTATAGTTAAATAACATTTAAATTATGTTCAGCTCTTACAACTTAGAACTTAACTATTTTTCCCTTTTTTTAACCTCTGCTTACTGTGATTATCAAGTAAGACTAGATTCCAACAATCCTCCCCTATTGTATTCAACTTAATAATTACTATTAATGTGGTAAGGGTGGGTAGTGTTAGCCTAATTTCACTGAAGAAAAAGCTGAATCTCAGGCAGGTTGCACAGCTAATTGGTGCTAGAAGTGAGATTCCAGTTCAGGTCTCTGGTGCCAGTATTTTTTCACAATCAGGTGACCTAAGTGAAGACACATTGCCATATACCTCAGCTAAAGCAAGCTTTTGATCCCATTGTTGTCCCTTGCTTTTTCTCAAAATAAATAGTGCCTTGTCAAAATGCTATGGTATAGGGCCAGCTGGGGATATGGCTTAGCAGCACAGTGCCTGTCTAGCAAGTAAAAAGTCCTGAGTTTGATTCCCACACAACCAAACAAAAAACCCAAAATGCTATGATAGAAAAATACATATATTTCATAGCAGTAATCGTAATTTGGAAACTTTGACATTATTAGCACCATTACAAAATGTCTTGTTACTATTTTGTAACATGTATATCTGGATCTCTTTCAGTGCTTAGTAATATAGTTTTTCCTTCAATTAAGATGAGCTAATTTTTTTTTAATAGGTACATCTTATTTTTAAAATGTGGTATCATTTAATTTTTTTTGTTGTTGTTGTTCTTTTTTTTTTTTTTTGGCGGTACTGGGGATTGAACTCAGGATCCTGCGCCTGCTAGGCAGGCGCTTATTCCACTGAGCTATATCCCCAGCCCCTCATTTAATTTTTATAGATTTTTTTAAACCCAAGGGTTGTTTTGTGCTTGCTCTAAAAGGAACACAGATCAGTGTACTTACTAAATTGTTTTGGTAAACATATTCTAATTGATTTTGTAAATTTAGGAAAAGTGTTATACATCCAAAGATTTTCCATAATTTCTAAAAATTTGTTTTAGGTAGTTTTCATAGTATCTGCTGTTTACATTAAAGTTTTTTAAAACCTCTAGACTATCTGAAATAGATAGGTCCAGTAAGGATTAGGACAAACATATCTAAAAACATTCATTCCTGTCGAGAGTTCATTTGTGAGTGCTGTGGTTAGTTTCCTTTTGTAAATCTGAGATGCCACCCTGCCTTGGCTGCTGCCCTAGATAGTGACCTTGCTTAGAACTTGAGAACGGGATTGCTGTCTGATGCTGAGCCTTTCTGATTCAGAAACCTCTGCCAGGGTGGTGTTTCATAACTCATGTTCCCTTTTTTTGCTGAAAGTTTCCTAATAATCGTTATTTGTCTAAAAGTAAGTTCCCATGAATAACTCATTGGTCATAGTTATATTTTTATTTTCTCAAGTGATGACTTTCAAATGGCTGTGGCACTTTGAAACCTTATTTGCTGGCATTTTCAAAAACACTGGAGTTCCCAAAACTCTAGCCACACCAGCCTTCTTTTCCATTCTGTGAATACACCAAGCCCATTCCAGCTTTCGGGTTTTCTCCAGCTTGTCCCTGTGCAAGGAATTGGTTGGCTGGATCCTTTTTGGCCTGTAAATCTGTTTGAATGTCCACTCTTTAAAGAGATTTCCTTAATGACTCACTATATGTTCATGCTTCCCCAATCTTATTACATACATGACTGTGTTTTGTTTTCCTCTTAGTCCCTAATCACTAATTGAATCTCTTTCTTACTCATCTCCTGTAATAGGGACAAGGGACAGTCTATCTTGTTTACTGCTATATCTTCAGAACCTGGAACAGTGTCTGCCACCTTGGGCATTTGAGTAAATATTTGTTGACTGAGTGAATTTTTTTCTACTAGCTATTTCTACAAGTTTCTTTTTGTTCTTTTCCTTTTATTTTTTGATAAGGAAGGCACAATTAATTTTTTCAATTAATGTTTATTTTCTTTTGCTACATTTTTCTTTCTTTGCTGTAGTGTCCCCTAGTAGATTATTTTGGAGGAAGGGAAAACATTGTAATTCTCAAACTCTTGGGATGTGACTGTTCCGATCCATCTGCTGCATACCAGGTGGGTGTCATAGCTGGTACAGCCTAGTCACAAAAGCAATTAACAGGTAGGAAAATGGGCTCCCAACAGCTGCTTCCGTCTTGCTTGGGTTGGCCTCTCCCCCAGGGGACTGTCACTGTCAACCTAGCAAAATGCAATTGCTTTCTCCTAAACATTTTTCTTTAGGACTGTAGAACAGAAACAGATTCCAGGTTTATAAAATGAGTAAAATGTGTCAGCAGAATAGAACAGAATAATGACCTGCTGCTGCCATCTGAATTCTGAGTCAGGGAAGCAAAGTGTATTTTCAGAAGAGATGACATTGAAACTGTGGCACTTTTAGTTGTATTTAAATGACTTTATTATACCAAGAGTGTAGATTTAACAACTTATTTAGCAATGTTGGTGAGTAAAATGACAATTGTATAAAATATAATTTTGACTCTCAGAGCTTTGGTTTATATCATAGCCCTTGAAGCCTTGTTTCTTCAGTTAACTCCATGGAAAATGGCAGGCAGTTTTCAATGAATGCTGCTTGATCCCCCACCCCATTTCATTTTTCCAGCTGATAGTTCATTCAATACAGATTCCTTTTCACTATAATAGACCTTAACCATTGTTATGTGCCATAATCAATGTATATTTGCAGGCTTTTAAATAGATTTAAATGAGTTTTATATCAATAGTTTGTCAGTTCTGAGCTGTATATTGATTCAGGCCTCAGTGATATCAAGTGTTATTGGTCTGCCCTGATCCTTTTTTGGTAAGTTTTATTTGACATGATTTCCACTCTGAGCTGGTTGTGAAATGTGCTCCCTTTCAAGTTGTCTTCTGGTCAATATTCTATTCTTTTCACACCTTTGGAATCTCTGGCCTCTCTTAGAAATCAAAGAATTTGTGTCATTAAATTTTGCTTTAAGTATTGTGTTGCAAAAACTAAGAGATGCTCCATGCAAAATGAGAGGGAACTTTTTGAATAAATGTGATGTACCTTAAAAAGCTATCTAGTTAAAAGAAAAAACAGGTAGAAATCTCAAGATATAGGTGTAGGTAGATACTTCATGAACAAAACCCAAACTGCAAGGGCACTATTACAAAGAATCAACAAATAGGATCTTACCTTATTAAAAAGCTTTTGCACAACAAAAGAAATGACCAACAGAGGGAAAAGAGAACCCACAGGGTGGGAAAAAATTATACCAGTTGTCGCTCAGATAAAGGACTTATATCTAGAAAAAAGAACTGCAAGAAATCAGAATTGAAAAAAAATTGAAAAAGATCAGATCCCCCAAATTCAAAGACCCAATCCAAAAATGGACATCTGAAATGAATACATACTTCTCACATGAAGAAATATCAATGGCAAATAAATATATGAAAAAATGTTCGACATCATTGGTCATTTGCGAGACGCAAGTTAAGACAACATTGAAATTCCATTTCACTCCAGAAAGAATGGCTATTATCAAGAAATCAATTGGTAACAAATGCTGGTGGGGCTGTGGGGGAAAAGGAACCCTTTCTCACTGTTGGTGGGCGTGTATACTGGTGAAATCACTGTGGAAATCAGTATGAAGATTCCTTAAAAAACTAGGATTAGAGGTCCCTTTCAACCCAGCTATTACCCTTTTGGGTATCTTCCTGAACAATTAAAAATATCATACCACAGTGATATATGTGCAGCTATGTTTATAGCAGCACAGTTTGTAATAGCTAAATCTTGGAAACAACCCAAATACCCATCAACAGAGGACTGGATAAAAAATATGTGTGTTTAAAAAAAAATATTATGGAGTACTACTCAGCCACAAAGAAGGATAAACTAGAGGCTTTTATAGGTAAATGGATGCAACTTGAGACCATACTCATAAATGAAATAAATCAGACCTTAATGTGTAAACATCGTATTGTCTCACTAGTGTGACAAACTGAATGAGTAAATAAGATCCCAAACGTACAATAGATATTATGAATTGTGAAGAAACTGTTCAAAGGAAAAGACAAACTGTGATGGAAAGGGAAAAGGAAGAAAAGGAAAAAAGGCAAAAAAGAGAAACTATCTTGTATATTTATATACAAGATAGTTAAGATACAGCTAGTTTCTCTTAGTTTATTGAAAAGAAAGGTTTGTGCTAATATTGTTTGAAATAACTACTATGACAACAAAATGTAACCTATTAATTATTTTAACTCTTCTACTAACCTGTTTTGAAACTCTGCTCTATTGGGGGTTTTTTTGCTCTTAAAAAAAAAGGCAATCCAGTTATCTAATGAAGAACAAAAATCACATACGCTTCTTAACTGATGCAGAAAAAGCATTTGACAAGACTTAATAGCCTGTCAGGATAAAACCAGTCAATAAAGTAGGAACAGAAGGAAACCAGTTATACAGGAGAAAGGGCATTTATAAAAAGCCCATAGCTGACTTTATATTCAGTGGTGAAAGACTAAGTTTTCCTCCAACATCAGGAACAAAGAAAGGATACCCAGTCTCACTACTTGTTTACAGCATAGTGTTGGAAGTCCTAGGTAGCATTTTAAAAAAGAAGATAAAAGGTATCCAAAATGGAAAGGAAGATGACAGGATCTTATGTGTAGAAAAAACAAAAGGTAACACAAAAATTGTTAGAACTAATAAATTCAGCAAAATTGATGGATACAAAACACAAAAAGCAGTTATATTTCCATACACTAACAGTGAATGTTTGGAAAGAAAATTAAGAAAGCAATTTTATTTTAAAAAAATACTTAGGAATACATTTAACCAAGGAAACATGAATCTTAACCACTGAAAACTATAAAACATGGCTGGAAGAAATTAATGAAGACATAAATAAATGCAATCTCATTACATGTACATGGCTTTGAAAACATAATATTGTTAGATACCATCCAAAACAAGTTACGCCTATCAAAATCCCAATGACTTCTTTGCAAAAAAAAAAAAAAATTACCTTAAGATTCACAGACTCTCAGAGGACCCCAATAAACCACTTCCCCCAAATCTTGAAAAAGAAAATAAAGTTGGAGATTTAACACTTCCTTATTTTAAAATTTAAGACAAAGTTGTGGTGATCCACCTAGAATATATTGGTCTAGAGACAGACATATAGACCTATGGAATAAAACAGACAGCCCAGAAATAAATCCTTTTATACATGGTCAAATGATTTTTCCAGAAGGATGGGAAGACCATTCAATGGGGGAAAGGATGGTTTTTCAACAAATGATGTTGAGAAAACTGGGTATTCATAAGCAAAAATAGGAAATTGGAGCTTATTCTATAGCTTATATAAAATACAACTGAGCCAGGCACAGTGGTGCCTACCAGCAATCCCAGCCACCTGAGAGGCCAACGCAGGAGTATTGTAAGTTTGAGACGATCCTGAAAAACTTAGCAAGACTCTATATTTAAAAAGAAAAAAAAAATTGGGAATGTAGCTCAGTATACTTGCCTAGATTGTACAGCTGCTGAGTTTAGTACCCAGTACCACAAAAACCAATAAATGAATGAATACATATGCACGTATATACATGCTGAATGTGAATCAAAGACTTGAATGTAAGAGCTAAAACTATAAAACATTTACATTAAAATTTACATGAGAAGCCTTATGGTGTTGGACTTGGCAATTAAGTTGGATATAACATCAAAAGCATAAGCAACAAAAGAAAAATGAGTAAGTTGAACTTCATTACAATTTAAAAAACTTACACATCAAGGGGCACTATCACTGGAGTGAAAAGGCAACTTACAGAATGGGAGAACTATTTGCAAATCATGCATCTGGTAAGGGATTGATGTGCAGAATATATAAAGAATTCTACCTTAAACATATTTAGAAGACCAATGTGAGCCTATGATTGGATAAAATTGTCTCCCACAAAGCCTGTGTAGACACAATGGGTGTAAAAACACAGTATTCAGTAGATATTGGTGACACAGTACACTGTAATAGCATTGATTGCTTATGGTCCTGATCCTGTGGCTGACCAGGATCTGCAGTTCAGTGTCACTACCCAGCATCGAGAGAGCATCTGGAAAAGACCAAAGTGTAGAGTGTGCTTCTACTGAATACGTTTCTCTTTTGCACCACCATTAAACCATCAAGTCAATAACAGTCTATAGTACATGTATTTCTGCAACTTGCTTATTTTAAAACACATTATTAATTTTTGTGGTACTGAGGATTGATTCTAGGACCTCACACTTACTAGACAAGTATGTATTCTACCATTGAGCTACAACCCTAGTTTGTTTAAATTGTACTTTGACTTTTATTTTGAGACATGTTTTCACTAGGTTGCCCACGCTGGCCTTGAACTTTTCATTCTCCTGTCTCAGCCTCCTGAGTGTGGGATCACTGGCAAGTCCCACTAGCCTTGTCTAAAATTCAGCATTGGTTTTGAGATTTAGAGAATTTTTCTATAGTAAGGAAAGAATACTTATTTCAAAATAATTAAATGTTAAGGAATTAATTTATCATGTGTTAATTTTATATTAGCATAGATATTTAGGTTGACAACATTAGTATAGATACAGCTTTTTGAAATCTCCCTAAAGGTTTTATTATGGGAGGTGTTTTTATTAAAGTCTTATTAAGTTGGTTTTAAATAGTTATTTTTTAAGGAATTTGCTGGGGGGTAGGTGTTTTTTAGATACACACATAAAGGAGATTAGATTATTTACCTGGTGTTCCTTAGCTACCTTTTTAAGTATACTCAACAAGAGATCCAGAGACTTAAAGTGTGCCACTATTTGGAGAAGATACCTTTTACAGATTTCTTTCTTGGCTTTGTAAGTTACAAATGTTCTTTACTATAAGCATCAGTTTCTGGAAGAGGGCATTTTGCTTGGCATGGGGAGGGTTGAGCCTAATTACCTATTGCTGAATATGAATGCAGCAAGATTCACCCAGTGAAGGCAGAAGCTGTTAGATCTTTGCAGAATTCTCTGTGACCTAAATTAAATCTGTACCACACAGGACTGCAGTCTTTAGAGCAGGCTGTTTCCATTGTCTGCTATGTTAATTGTGCATACTAACTTGTCACAGCCAATTTGACTATCATTGCTCATTTTATGTCCTTTGCTGTATAGTTTTAGCCCACTAGCAAAAAACCCAAAACTTAGATTTCTGCTTTTTCACACATTTGAAAAATAATGATCTCTGTTTTCTCCCAGGTTCATTTATTATAGATTCCAAAAAGCTGTGTAATGGCACTTCGGGTCTGGGTTATTTTTCTATCAACACCCTGAAAAATTTATTGTATTGTAGCAACATTGACAGATTCAGTTGTAATTTAATGAGAACAGACTAATATGCCAAAAGCATTGATTTCTAAGTCTTGGTTCTTCCTGGTCAGCTCCGTTGAATTAAATGTTAAGGTAGTTTCGCCCCCTTGTGTCCTCCTCCAGGACAAAATGTGTTCCAGATTTTGTCTCCCCTCACTTTTTTCTAGTGAGACTATGTTCACAACTGTACTGTAATAGAAAGAGTTACTGAAAAGTGACATTTTTCCTATTGAGTTTTTCTATTTTGGTACCGGGAATCAAACTCAGGCAGGTGCTTGAGCTGCTGAGCTATATCCCCAGTCCTCCTATTCAGTTTTCTAGTGATCAGTTTTGCATAATGCCATGGTTTTGGGATGACAAGTCTTGGGCTCACATTGTAGCTTGATGTTGGTGTGCTTACCTGCTGTGTGTGAGACCCTGGGTCATCCCCCGGTGCTGCAAACAAATAAATAAATGTGTGTGTGTGTGTGTGTGTGTGTGTGTATATGTTTATGTATTATATATGTATGTACGTATAATTTCTTTCAAAGGAATGAGTCCATCCTTGGTAAGGTTTTGTACCATGGTCTATAAGGCAAGAGTGCAAATTTAAAATTTAATTTGGCATATAATCTCCATGCAAGACTACAGTTTATCTACTGCTTGGGATTTTATATTTAGGATCTTAGCATCCCAGGAAGTTATACGTTTCTTTTTTAAGGTGCTAGGGATTGAACCCAGGACCTTCAATCTGAGCTATCTTTCTGCCCCCATGTCACCCTCCAAATTCAGCCCTTTTTTATTTTGAGACAGACTCTTACTAAGTTGTCTAGACTGGGCTCGAAGTTGCTATTCTCCTGCCTTAGCAGGAGTGCTAAGGTTTTAGGAATGTACTACCACTCCTGGATGTACTCATATTAGTCTCAGGATGATCCTCAGACCTATTAATTTCAGATAAATCATCACATTCTCACTTTGGTCATATAGTTACTTTACACTATTGATTATAATCTTCATTTATTCTTAATTTTTAAATAAACACATTCTGAAGTTTTATTTTCTCAAATGATACATCATTCTTGGCTCCTTTCAAAATAAACTATTAATTTTTTCCTAGTAAATGTAGGACTTTTTTTTCCAAGTGGAAGTTTTATGACCACATTATCTGTCCCAGTTGAATTTATTTACATTTCTCCTACTCCTAAACTTCAGGAGTACAGGCGGAATACAGTCATACTTCCTGTCATCCTGAGGGCTCATCTGACCTCTTGATAGGCTATTTTGTTCTTTTTCTCACTCGTTTCCCTATCATCACTTACTTTGCTTTCTCCTGTAAGCATCCACTCTAGTTAATTTAAGTCTTTAGATATCTGTGTACCTTTAGAAAATATATGGTTCTGCCTATATAGAGAAGTTAATAATTTTCATAAATGGCTTTTGGACCTCCCATTTTATTCACCACCCCCCACTCCCACCGATACCCCATTCAGGCCTGTATTTAAATAATCCCTCCTTGTTGCTGTTTAGAAGTCTGGTCCATTACTTCTGACTGCTTCCTCTACCTGTGTGTACCATGTGACCACCTTACTTGAACTGTTGGCACTTGAGAGTGTTCTGTGCCATGTACCCTTAACAGTGCTGCACCAATAATCTCCAAGACTATATATGCATCACTGTGATTGGTGGGTTGCTGGGTCTCCAATATAAAGTTCATTAAGTGTCTTGGTTACTTTTTTTCATTGCTGAGACAAAGTACCTGACACCTAGGATTAAGGAAGAAAAGATTTTATTTTGCTCACAGTTTGTGGAAGTTTCAGTCTATACTCAGCTGGTTCCAAGACAAAGTGGCACAAGGATGAGGGAAACAGTTCATGGCGGAGGAAAACAGCAAAAGTAGGAGGAATAAAAAGGAAGGTACAGTGGAGTGCAGCCTCTTTCCCTCCCTTATATTACAGGCAGGCTGCCTGCCCAAGGTGGGTGTCGCACTCACACCTATAATCCCACTATTGGAACATGAATCAATAAAAAACTCCAGAAGCCCACCCCATGACTGCATAAGGCTTTGGAGGGACATCTAGACACAAACCATAACATTAAGTATTGCCGGATTTTTCTTTAGATTGACTAGATGGTTTATATTCTAGTGAGCACTTAGATTTTTTTTCCTTATAAACAGCTGGGAAACCAAATTGGACGAAAATGTGCTTTTACATATGATTAATAAACTGTCAAGTTATTTATGAATAAGATAAAACCAGAGTAGGTTACAGTTACCCCTTCATGCTGAAGGGACTCACAGGTGGAAACGCTACCTTTTTCCTGGTAGAGCACCCCGTAAAGAGTGCTTTTCGGTGAAAGAACATGAGGGTGAATTCTTGTGACCAAATATCTGCCCCTCAGCCATTGGGACATTTTAGCTTGCAAGGTATGGCTGACTAGATTCTGTGTGCTCATCGTGGTTACTGGACTGCAAGCGTGAATATGACTCTCTGCCCTTGAAGCTCTGTGGTTGTAGGACAGGTGAGCACAGGACTTATGTTCATCTGCCCTTTTGGGAGACCCCATTATGAAATCTCTTTCATGGCTTTCTTCCTTGGGTTATTGTTGCTTTTCCTATTTTGCTTTTTAAAATAAAATTAAGGCCTAGTATCTATTTAAGTTCCCACCATCATCATACCTAATCTGGTAGAGGATACCCCAGGAGGGAGTATTATCAGTGTGGCATTTGTTTCTTGAAGCATGATAACTAGAGTAGATTGAGTGGTATGTTGATAAAGCCCTTTGAATTGGTGAAATGGAAATTGGAAAATACTCTATGGATTAAGAAGGCGCATGATATATAGTGATAATATAGATAATCATGTTGCGTGAAATAGCAGAATAAATGCAGTTTCTAATCTTTATCCATATAAATTCCCATTGAGAAGACAATTAAATGAATGCAGATGATTAGATAGATTGCATGCAGGGGCCATGTATGTGTTAGAAACTGCTTGGTGCTACTTATGCCAGGAAGCCCAGAATAATTTTTGTTAGGCAGCACTGCTGATGGGCCTTAAATGAAAGAAGTAATTGAGGAGACCCACCCACTCCCAGAACCTTTTTTGAGAGAGAAACCTTAATTTAGGAGGGGTTAATTTCTTCATGCTTGGTCCTACAAGCCACAGTGCTAAAGCCTCTCAGGTTGGATATACTGGTCCTTTGTGAACAGTATTCATAGATCCAGAGTTTGCTCATAGCACTGCCCTAGAAGGAACCTGTCCACAATAGTTGGCCTAGTCACAAAGTTCTCAGTTATCAGCATCCTTGCCTCAGCTTTTGTTCAGGTTGCTATCCACACAGCTAGCAGTTAGTGGAAGTTTTTGTTATCAAAATGATTGTGAAACTTGGCATTAGTAATAAAAAGAGAATAATCTGATAGAGTTCTGAAAACCCTGGTTACCAAATTGAAATCTATGCATGCAGTGAACAGCAAATTAGATAAGTGAGAGAGACAAACTTGGAAAATCTTTCCCTCACTGCAAAAGGTGGAGAAATAAAAATGATGAGAAAATAAGACAAAAGGAAGATTGGTCAAGAGATATAATGGACAAATAGTAGGAAATTCGGAATAGAGCATGTGCATTGTTTATTTTTTTTAATTAAAAAAATAAAAGTACAAAAATATATTAACAAACAGACACCAATTAGCATAAAAAATAGTACAATTACAACTGATCTATAGACAAGGTGACATGGTCTCAACAGTGGTTATTGCTTTATCCATTGATATCTTCGAAGTATAAATATATGAACCCACATACAGACATGCAAAATTGGTCAGACCATAAATCCTCTCAACAACATAAAAACACAAAAACCAAACATCCAAAGACAGAAAACGAAACAGGCAAAAAAAAAAAAAAAAAAACACCAATAGTTGCTGCTTTGCATATTGATATCTTTGAAGTGTGTGTTCAGGATAATACATACAGACATACAATATTGATCAAATAACCCGTCATCAATTATTCCTTAGCATTAAGTGATATAATACAATAGTAGAACCATGTTAGCCCTCCTGCATATATGTATATTCATATATACATACATACATTTCTGTCTCTTTC
>PVLD010019433.1:0-36424 GCA_004027595.1 Dinomys branickii
GGGACTTTCCCACGTCTCGCCCCGGCAGCCTGGTCTGCCCTACCACATCTCCCCCGGCATCTCAGAGAAATACGCCCAGTTTAAACTTCCCAGCCGAGGTCCCGGCATTCACGCTCGCCAAGTCTGTCTCGAGCTGGTGGTGTTTATTAAGGAGGTTCGCTCCCTTGCTGCTCACCTGGTCGCCATCTTCCCCGGATCCTTTGTAATTACATTTTAGTGCACCAAAGGAAGCCAGATGTAAAGAAGAAGTGGGCCAATGAAGCGCCGCTGGACGGTCTGTGAGTGTGGGCCAAGGCTTATGTGACTAGGACAGGCTGCATTTGAAGCCTCAATGTCCAGATTGTCTCTAGAGAGGAATGTTTAGTCTGCGGAGGATGCTCATTGTCTGTGAGTGACAAATGTCACATTGTGAGCAGACAGTGGTTCTTTGAAGTTTGAAATCAGGACTTTATTTATAGAATTTTCAAAAGGACTAGATATGAATTTTGGATATAAAAATGAGTCTTCCATTGTGTTTTAACTATTTTTCTTCAATTCTCAATTTTTCCATTTTTAAATATTCATTTCTTTACTCATTTAAAATTAACATAATATTTATATGTTTTATGGGGTACAGTATGACAATTTGATACTTGCATTCAATGTGTAATGATCAAGCCAGGGTAATTAGCATTTCTACATTGAACATTTATCATCTTTGTGTGCTGGAAACCATTAGACTCTTCTAGTTATTTTGAAATATTATCATTATAAACTAAAGTTACCCTGCCAGGCCACAGAAAACCAGAGCTAGTTTTTCTGACCTAACTCTGTCCTGGTAACCCTTATTTAGCACATTCCCATCCCATTTTCTCTTTCTGTTCTCTTAACTGTTATTCCTCTGTTTTACTTTAAGGTCAGTGTTTTAGCTTTCACCATTGAGTCGAGAGTGTGTGGTGTTTACCTTTCTGGGCCTGGCTTATTTCAGTATGCATGATGCTCTTCAGTTACACCCAAGTGGCTGCAATGGACAAGATGTTATTCTTTTTTTAAATTTATTTGAAAAAATAAAAGAAGGAAAGCTTATTAACAAACAGACATCCATTTACAAAATAGCATAAGAACAATACAAGCAATACTGAATTACAGACAAAGTGGTAGGAAATTAACAATACTTGTTGTATTACATATTGATACCTTCAAAGTGGTTTCTCAGGAAAACAAATAGAGACATGCAAGATTGATCAAATAATTAATCATAAACTGATTGTTTCAGTAAAGTGAGTCTAACAGCTATGTTAGCTCTCCTGTGTATACGTATTTACATAGTTTCCCCTTCCTTCTTTTCTCTTTTCCCTCATCCCAGCTGCTCTTTACTTTTGAGCAGTTTCCTTCATTTCACAATGTCTATCATACCTCTTAATTTTTATTCACTCTTTTAGGTTGTTATACTAGTGAGACTATACTTTGCTTACCCATGGAGGTCTGATTTATTTCAGTTGAGTATGGTTTCTAGTTGTGACCATTTACCTGTAAAAGCCTTGTGTTTATCTTTCTTTATAGCTGAATAATACTCTATTATATAAAATACCCCAATTTTTTTTTTTTTTATCCACTCCTCAGTGGATGGACATTTGGGTTACTTCCACAATTTAGCTATGACAAATTGCAGTGCTATAAACATGGGTGCACATATAACACTGTGATATGATGTTTTCAGTTCCTCTGGGAAAACAACAAGAAGGGGATTGGCTGGATTAAATGGGACCTCTAGACCTAATATGCTGACGAATCTCCAAACTGATTTCCACTATGGTTTCATCAGTCTACATTCCCAACAGCAAGTGGAGAAAAGTTCCCATTTCTCCACAGTCTCACCAGCATTTGTTATTGGTTGATTTCTTAATGATAGCCATTCTTACTGGTATGAAATCTCAATGTTGTTTTAATTTGAATTTCTCAAATGACTAAAGATGTTGAACGTTGAACACTTTCTCATGTATTTGTTTGTCATTTGTATTTCTTTATCTGAGAAATATGTATTCATCTCAGATGACCATTTTAGGACTGTGCCTTTGAATTTTGGGGGGCTGATGTTTTTAATTCTTTATGTGTTCTAGATAGAAGACCTTTGTCTGAGGGACAGTTAGCTAAAATTTTTCCCAATTTGTGGGTTTTCTTTTTACTCTGCTAGTGATTTCTTTAGATGTGCAGAAACTTTTCAGTAGAATGAGATCCCAGCTCTTTGACGTATTTCCTCTGTGGTTTGGTTTTTATTCATGAACTCTCTGCCTACCTCAATGTCTTTGAGGTTTTTACCTACTTTCTCTTCTAATAGATTTAGTGTTTCTGTTTTAATATTGAAATCTGTGATGCATTTTAACTTGAGTTTGGTGCATGGTGATAGACTTGGGTCTATTTTCGGTCTTTGGCAAGTGGCAAGCCAAGTTTTCCAGCACCATTTATTAAAGAGACTATCTCTCCTCCAGTGAGTTTGTTTGGTCCCTTTGTCAAAGATGAAGTGGCTGAGTATGTTTGTGGTTGTGGCTGTTTCTTCCAGTCTGCTCCATTGATCCCCTGGTCTGTTTTTTAGCTAGCACCATGTTGATTTTATTACAGCAGCTTTGTAGTATAATTTCTAGTCATGGATTGTGATTCCATCTGACTTGTCTTTGTTGCCCAGGATTGCTTTTGCTATTCTGGGTCTCTTCTGGTTCCAGATGAATTTGAGGCATATTTTCTCTAGATCTGTGAGGTATGCTAATGGCAGTTTAATGGGAATTGCATTGAATCTGTACAACAATTTGGTAGTATGTTCATTTTCACAATGTTGGTTCTTCCTATCCATGAGCAAGGAATATTTTTCCATTTATTGAAATCCTCTTTGATTTCTTTTTTCAGAGTACTGTAGCTTTCACGGAATAGAACTTTACTGCTTTGGTACTGAAATCCTCTTTGATCTCTTTTTTCAGAGTACTGTAGCTTTCACGGAATAGAACTTTACTGCTTTGGGTAGAATGATTCCTAAGTATTTCAATTTCTTGGATGCTACTGTGTAAGGTATGGTTTCCTTAATTTCTCTCTCAGTCTGTTGTTTGGAATGCTATTGATTTTTGAACATTTATTTGTATCCATCTACACTGCTGAATGTGTTGATTAACTGAAGGAGTTTCAAGATTTTAGTCTTTTATGACTGAGTAATATTACATGGCATATACATATCACATTTAATTTACCCTTTATCTGTTCATAAGTGCCTTGGTTGATTTCAGATTTTAGCTATTATAGACAGTGCTACAGCAAACACAAAAGTGTAGGTATCTCTTTAATGTGACCATTTTATTGTCTTTTTGTATCTCCAGAGGTAGTGTTGCTGGACAATGTGATGGTTCTGTACAGTTTTTTGAGGGAGGGCTTTCCACAGTGACTACTGCTTTCTACTCCTATGAGTGGCATGTAGGTGTCCCTTTCTCTCCAAACCCTTGTTGACATTTGTTATTTTTTGTGGTTTTGAAGATAGCTGTTCTAATTGTGGTGAAATGATATCTCATTGTGGTTTTGATTTGTGCTTCCCTTATGATTACTAATACTGAACATTTTTCATATATGTGTTGGTTATGTGTAAGTCTTCCTTTGAGAAATGTCTATTCTAATAACTTGTCCACTTTTTAAATTGGACTTTTGCTGTTGAGTTTCTTATATATTTTGGATTTAATCCCTTGTCAGATGAATAATTTTCAAATATTTTCCCCTGTCTCCAGGTTGTCTTCACTCTTATGATTGTTTCCTTTGCTGTGCAGAAACTACTTAACTTGATATAATGCTATCTATTTGTTTTTGCTTTTGTTTCCCATGTTTTGGGGATTATATGCAAGAAATTATTACCTATGCCAATGTATTGACAGATTTCTCTTATGTTTTCTTCTTGTAGTTTCATAGTTTCAGGTCTTGTGTAGAGGTCTTTCATCCATTTAGAATTTATTTTTGTAAGTCTTGGTGGGTAGAGACCTAGTTTCAATCTTCTGCATATGTATATCCAGTTTTCCCAGCACCATTCACTGAAGAACTTTGTTCTTCCCTGTATATTTTTAAATATGTCCATTCACATGAATGAATCACTCCATCCCTATCTTTTCTCTTCTTTTTGGAGCAATTGTTATCTAATTCAAGTATGTGGTAAATTACTAGTTTATCCCTTATGATGTGTTACTTATCCACCTATTGATAAACATTGATTGAGTACAATCTTTGCTTTCTTTGTTTCACCTAACAGATCATAACGTTTTAGGACAAGAAGTATGTTTTGCAGCTCCTTAAGATTTTAGTGCTGGAGCAACCCCATCCATCACCTCTCTGCCATTCTGGACACCTCAGTGAGCCATGCTGGTGAAAAGAAACCACCCATTACTTCTCTGCCACAGAGGGAACCTTGGTGAGCTGTGCTAGAGGGTGGTGGCTCCTCCCCTCTTTACTGCCATGAATGAGGTGAACTGCTAGGTCAGGCCCAGAAGGAATTCCAGTGGGTCCCAACTAAGGTGCACAGCTTGGACAGCTGGGACTAGTGGTGTGAAGTCTGGAGCAGCATGTGATGATATGAGCCAACACATGACCCAGGCCTCTGCAGGACTAGCGACCAGCTTGAGAAGAATGCAGGACTCATAAAACAAAGAAAAAAACCAGCCATTTACTCTCCGTTTCTTTCTCTTCTGTTTTTTCTTTTATTTGTTCGTCCTCCTTTTTTTCTGTCATTCTCTCTTTTGCTCATTTTTCTCTTTTTTCTAAATGGCTGGGCAGAACTCCAGTCACAGAAATCTAATCCTTTCCCTCCAACTCAGAAACCAAACCCAGATAATTCCTCAAATGCTCCTTCTTTCTTTCTTCTCAACACCTCCTGTAGTTTCCCAAACCTTGCAGAGTCATCCTTTGCTCACCAGCTTTGCTTCTGCTTCCTTTTCAATTTTCTTTGCTTTATACACTGTCCTCCCTAGTTTCCCCTCACAGAATAAAACCATTCTGTCAAAGGGAAACACTTTGCATAGGAACTCCTAATTTACAATTGGTTCTGTTATCGAACTATAGATGCTGCTTCTGTGATCTAAAGTAAAAAAACACTTCATTACCACTGTTTGTCAGTTCCTAAATTGTGCTTGATGCTATTTTTATTACTAATTTTACTACTTTAGCTAGGATGTAACTTCTGTTGTAATTAGCTGTTCTTCTTTCTGTAACAAGACTGGGAAGCTCTGGGGTGATAACCTCACCAGAGTCCTACACCAAAGGACCAGAGACTGAGCCAAACAGATAACAACATCTCAATCTTAATTAATTGTAAAATTAGGATCTTGGAACAGACATAAATGAATAAACTGCTTCACACAGAAGACATTCCTGGGGAACAGACTTTTCCTGGAGGAGCCTTGATAACAGTGATATAGCTATCTACTACAAAACCCCACAAGGATTATCACAGAGAGAAAAATAAAAAAATATTTTGAAAATGAAAATGACAAAAAATAAAAATGCAATCCAAGACCTCCAGCCCACCCAGAACAAGTCCAGGAGATGAAATAGAGGAAAATGGAAGACACCTGGTATTTCTGAAATGGTAACAACCAAAGGAAGGAAACAAGTCCATGAGGCTATAGAGGAAATCAGATCAGAAATAATCTCTCAGACTAAAAAAAGAGATGTCAACGTTTATAAAGGAAATGCTCAGCAAATCTAGGGTAGAGATAAATAAAAAGATGATAGGAAGAGGATGGAACCCATGAATGATCAACATAGAAAAGAGATAGAATACACGAAATGGATTCAAACAGACATCCAGGAAATTAAACATTCCTTTCAAAGCTGGTTAAACTGTTTTAATGAAACTGAAGTCAGACATTCAGACCTTAAAGACAAGCTCTCTGCTAGTGATCATGAAAGGAAAGATCCCTTGAAAAAAACAAAAGGTCAGGAAATAACAATTCAAAAGATACAAGATGATGCAAATAAAAAGAATATAAGAATAATTGATGTAAGTGAAAAAGCAGGAGTCAACACAAACGACATAAAAAGCAATCTGCAAAAGTAATAGCAGAAACTTTCCCAGGCATGGGAAAAGAAACTGACAAACAGATAAATCAGGCATATAGAACTGCAATTAGTTATAACCAAAACTCTGAGAAGGATTTAATATTAACCAGTTGGCTTTCTGTGTTTACTTGTGAGTTGTCTGAAGCTTAGGCACTTTGTCTGGGCATGGGCAGTGGACTCGTAGTAAGTAAACTTCTGTGAGTCACTGGTCACCCTGAAGCCTGTATTGACCTGTGATGCTGTGAACTCCTCAAAGGACAAGATAAGGCCACAGCTGAGACGTTTGGGCTCAACATCAATTAACAACAAGGAGACTGCAGCTACAGTCTCCACACTCCTACAATAAATACCAACCTAAAGATAAAGTAGTTCTCCTGAGTGACATAATTTACTACTTGGGAAAATTCTCCCAAGGTCCTGCGAGATTCCCACATTTTCTTGAGTATTCTCCTTCTTTGTTTGAAAACCAAATAAATGCGGGCCGCCCAGAGAAGTCTTTGGCTAAACTCAGAGAATATCAAAGCTATAAGAGAGTTAGTCCTTCTGGAGCCCTGAAATCATTTCCATTTTCTCATTTACTTAGGCCTTCATTGTCCACTTGCTTGGGAGATTGCAGGCCTGATCTGCTGCAAAATTAAGGCTTATTTAACCCAATAGGCCTAAATTCACCAATCAAAAGAAACCAGACTAGTAGTGCAGATCAAGAAATAAGATCCAACAATAAGCTGTATACAAGAAACATGCTTGACTCAAAAAAGTTCATAGATTAAAAGTCAAAGGATGGAAAACAATACTCCATGCAACATGAACCCAGATAAAAGCAGGGGTAGCTATTCGTTTGCAGACAATGTAAACTTCAAATCTAGGGTGACCAGAAGAGATAGAAGGTTATGACATATTTGTTAGGGGAAAACATGAAGAGGAAGAGATAACAATCATAAATATATATGCACCAATACAGCAGCACCCAATTATATAAGATGAATATTGATAGACATGAAAAATCAAATAAACAATAACACAATTGAAATGGGAGAATTTTTTTTTTGTCTTTTTGAGATAGGGTTTTACTATGCAGTTCAGGCTGGCCTTGAGCTCACCTTTTAGCCCAGGCTGGTCTCAAACTTGCAAAGATCCTCCTGCCTCAGCCTTCTGAGTACTGGGATTATAGGCATGCACCACCATGCCTGGTATAATAGGGCACCTTAATACACCATTGTCATAAAGAGACAGATAAATTAGACAAAAAGTCAGCAAAGAAATAACAAAACTGAACCAAACCTGTGAACAAATGGACTTAGTAGATGTTTATAGAGGGTACCACCCAATGACATCAGAATACACATTCTTCTCAGCTGCACACTGGATATTCTCTAAAATGGGCCACATTCTAGACCATAGAACATATTTAAGTAAATGCATAGGAATTGAAATTATCCCATGCATATTATCTGATCATAGTGCAATAAAATTGGAAATTAATGGCAAAAGAAATTGCAAAAAATCCATAAACACATGGAAATTAAATGACACCTTTCTGAACAACCAGTGGGTCACAGATGAAATTAAAGAAGAAATTAACCAATATCTAGAATATGAAAATGCAAATACAACTTAATAGACACTGTGGAATGCAATGAAGTAGTCCTTGAACAAGGAATTAATGAATCAAAGAGCTTTTTTTAAAGAACAAAAATTGATACCCCCCCAGGCAACATTATCAAAAAAAGAAAAAAACTCAAATTCATACAATAGGAAAGAAAAGGGCAAAATCACTGCAGATCCTGTGGAAATTCAGATCAACAGTACCTACTTAAAAAATCTTTACTCTCATGGGATGGAAAACACCAAGGAAATGGACAGATTCTTAGAAACATCTGAAATACTGAGTCAAGAAGATATAAAAATCCTGAATAACCTAATTTGAGTTAATGAAACTGAAAATGTAATAAAAATCTTACCAACAAAGAAAAGCCCAGGTCTGGATGGATTTGCAGCTAAATTCTACAAGAAATTTAGAGAAGATTTAATGCCAGTTTGTTGCAAACTCTTTAATGAAATTGAAAGGGAAGAAATTCTCCCCAAGTCATTGATGGAGGCAAGTATTACTCTGACACCAAAACCAGAGAAAGGCCAACCAAAAAAGAGAACTATAGGCTGATCTCTTTAGTGAATATAGATAAAAAATGCTCAATAAAATACTAGCTAATAGAATGCAGCAAATAATCAAGGAGATTATACACCATGACTAAGTGGGATTCATCCCATGAATGTAGGGATGGTTCAATATTTGCAAATCAATAAATGCAATACATGATGTCAACACAGCCAAAGACAAAAATCACATGATAATCTCAGTAGATGCAGGAAAAGCTTTTGATAAAGTCCAACACTCATTAATGTTACAAACTCAAGAAAAAATCAGAATACAGGGTGTGTACCTCAATCTGATAGAAGCTTTCTATAACAAACCAACAGCCAACATTGTACTAAATGTACAAAAACTGAGCTTTCACTCTAAATTCAGGAACAAGACAATGATATCCACTATCACCACTCCTATTCAATATAGTTCTGGAAACATTAGCCAAAGCAATTAGACAAGAGAGAGAAATAAAAGAAATAAGGATAGAAAAGGAAGAAGTTAACCTATCATTATTCATAGATGATATGATACTCTATGTAGAAGACCCCAAACAATCCACCAAAGATTAACCAAATTAAGTAGCATAATTAGATACAAAGTCAACATTAAAAAATCAATAGTATTTCTGTATACAAGCAACAAATTCACTGAGAGATAAATTAGGGAAGCCACACTCTTCACAATAGTATAAAAAATGAAACACCTGGGAATGAATCTAATGAGGGAATAAAAGATCCATATATCAAAAATTACAGCACTCTGAGAAAAGAGATCAAGAACATATCAGAAAATGGAAAGATATTCCTTACTCCTGGATAGGAGAAGAATGAACAATGTGAATATGGCCATACTCCCAAAACTGTTATACAGATTTAATGCAATCCCGACCAAAACACCATGAACATATCCCATAGATCTAGAGAAAATGTCCTTTAAACACATTTGGAACAGAAGAGACCTAGAATACAAAGGCAATCCTGAGCAACAAAGGCAAGACCCAGGTCTATCACCATGCACTAAAGTCTAAGTGTGTCGAAGATGTAAATAGTACAACAGAAACTCTAAATCTACTGAAAGAGAAAGGAGGTAGAAATTTTGAAGACATAGGTGTAGGCAGAGAGTTCATGAACAAAAACCAAAACGGACGAGAAGTAATTCAAAGAATCACTAACAGGGAACTCATCTTATTAAAAAGTTTTTGCACATCAAAAGAAATCACCAACAGAGCAAAAAGAAAACCCATGACCTGAGAAAAAAATTTTAACCAACTGTCTCTCAGACAAAAGATTTCTATCTAGAACATATAAAGAATTAAAAAAAAATCAGGCCCCCCAAAATTCAAAGACCCAATCCCAAAATAGGCATCTGAAACGAATACACATTTCTGAGATGAAGAAATACAAATGGCAAATAAATATATGAAAAAATGTTCAACATTATTTGTCATTTGAGAAATGCAAATTAAAATAACACTGAGATTCCATCTCACTCCAGCAAGAATGGCTGTCATCAAAAAATCAATCAATTTTAAATGCTGGTGGGGCTGTGGGGAAAAAGGAACCCTTTTCCACTGTTGGTGGAAGTGTAGACTGAAACAACTATGGAAATCAGTGTGGATATTCCTAAGAAACGTAGGATTAGAGATCCCATTTGACCCAGCCATTCCCTTTATGGGTATTTTCCAAGAAGAACTGAAAAGATCATGCCACAATGATATATGTGCACCTATGTTTATAACAGCACAGCTTGTCATAGCTAAATCTTGGAAACAACCCAAGTGCCCATCACCTGAGAAAAGGATAAAAAAGATGAGGTATTCTCGTACAATGGAGTGTTACTCAGCTATAGGAAAAGATAAGCGTGGGGCTTTTATAGGTAAACGGATGCAACTAGAGACCACACTCAGAGTGAAATAAATCAGACCCACATGTGTAAACATCATTCTGTCTCCTTGGTTTAGGAACCTGAAAGAGTAAGTAAAAGTCAAAATGCACAATAGATAATATGAATGGTAGTTTCATTACTGACTTCTTTTAGTTCATTGAGAAAAAGAGTTTGTGCTTATATTGTTTGATCAATGATGCGTGCCTGTATACTGTAATCTGAGCAACTAATTTGAAAATCATAATATGCAACATATTAACCATTATTAATCTCCTATTATCTTGTTTTGAAATTCTGCATATTGTTTTTCTATTGTTTTTCTTTGCTTTTTCTGCTTAAAATAAAATTAAAAAAGATTTCAATGATGTTGAAATTATTTCTTGTATTAGTTTTAGTTTTTAGATAAAGAAAATTCTCAATTTAAAAATACAAAAATTACGTATGTACATATCATATACAATATAATGTTTAGAAATATGTCTGCATTATGGGATGGCTAAATTGAGCCAATTATTGCACGTATTACTTTTCATACTTATGTATGAAAATACTTAATTCTAAAATGTCTCAATATTTTATAAAATTAACAGGCACTAAGAAGGAACGCAATGCAATGTTATTATCTAGAGTCACTGAGCTGTAAAATGTGTGGCCTGTAGCTCCTAACAATTATAGATTAAATGAAAATTTGAGGGATTAACTTTTAAGTTGTAACTCAAATACAAGTAAAATTTTTCCAGCACATTAAATGCTAAATAATTAAAAACTTGGCACAATAGCAAAGCTAAATTTTTCACTGCATTTTTGAAAGAGTGATATAAGATGTCATTGCCCTGAAATTAATGCAACTGAGATGAAGAAAACACTGCAAAAATAAATGAATCAAAGAGTTGGTTCTTTGAAAGAATAAATAAAATTGATAAATCCTTAGCCAACCTTATCAAAAAAGAAAGAACCCAAATTCAAACAATAAGGAATGAAAAGGATGAAATCAATACAGATTCTACAGAAATTCAGTAGATCATTAATTACTACTTTGAAAATCTTTACTCCAATAGGACAGAAAACTCAGAAGAAGTGGACAGATTCCTAGATATGTACGCATTACCAAGGTTGAATCAAGAAGATACAAATATCATGAACAACCCAATATCAATTAATGAGATTGAAAATGTGATAAAAAAACTAACCAACAAAGAAAAGCCCAGGCCCTGATGGATTCACAGCAGAATTCTATAAAACATTCAGAGAAGATTTAATGCCAAAACTCCTCAAACTCTTCAATGAAATGGAAAAGAAAGCAATTCTCTTTAACTCATTTCTGGAGGCAAGTATTATACCAAAACCAGAGAAAGACGCAACCAAGAAAGAGAACTACAGACCAACCTCCTTAATGAATATAGATGCAACGATACTCAATAAAACACTGCAAATAGAATGCAGCAAATCATCAAGAAAATAATAAACTATGACCAAGTTGCATTCATTCCAGGAATGCAGGGATGGTTCAATATTTGCAAATCAATTAATGTTATACATATCAATAGAGCCAAAGACAAAAACTATATGATCATCTCAATAGATGCACAAAAAGCTTTTGACAAAGTCCAACATGCATTCATGATAAAAACTACATAAAATAGGAATAGACAGTCTTTATCTCAACCTGATCAAAGCCATCTATGACAAACCAACAGCCAGCATTATACTAAATGGACAAAAACTGAAGCTTTTACTTTAAAATCAGGAACAAGACAAGGATGTCTGCTGTCACCACTCCTGTTCAACATAGTTCTGGAAGCATTACCTACAGTAATTAGACAAGCGAGAGAAATAAGAGGAATAAGAATAGGAAAGGAAGAAGTAAAACTATCACTATTTGCAGATGACATAATACTTTACATGGAAGACCCCAAAAACTCCACAAGAAGACTCCTTGAATTAATTGACAAATTCAGTAGTGTAGCTGGATACAAAGTCAACACCCAAAAATCAATAGCACTCCTACTCACAAACAACAAACAGACTAAAAGAGAAATTAAGGAAATCATACCTTTCACAATATCACCCAAGAAACTGAAATATTTAGGAATCAATCTAACAAAAGAAGTAAAAGATCTATTCAATGAAGACTACAGTACTCTGAAAAAAGAGATCAAAGAGGATTTCAATAAATGGAAAAATATTCCTTGCTCATAGATAGGAAGAACCAACATTGTGAAAATGGACATACTACTAAAATTATTTTACAGATTCAATGCAATTCCCATTAAACTACCATTAGCATACCTCACAGATCTAGAGAAACCATTCCTTAAATTCACCTGGAACCAGAAGAGACCCAGAATAGCAAAAGCAATCCTGGGCAACAAGCACAAGTCAGGTGGAATCACAATCTCTGACCTGAAATTATACTACAAAGCTACTGTAATAAATCAACATGGTACTGGCTAAAAACAGACCAGAAGATCAATGGAGCAGACTGGAGGAAACAGCCACAACCACAAATACACTCAGCCACCTAATCTTTGACAAAGGGGCCAAATAAGCTCACTGGAAGAAAGATAGTCTCTTTAATAAATGGTGCTGAGAAAATTGGCTTGTCTCTTGCCAAAGACTGAAAATAGACCCAAATCTATCACCATGCACCAAACTCAAGTCAAAATGGATCACAGATCTCAATATTAAAACAGAAACACTAAATCTATTGGAAGAGAAAGTAGGTAAAAATCTTGAAGACATAGGGGTAGGCAGAGACTTTATGAACAAAAACCAATCTACATGGAAAACACTTCAAAGCATCAACAACTGGGATCTCATCTCACTGAAAAGTTTTTGCACATCTAAAGAAATCACTGGCAGAGTAAAAAGAAAACACACAAGTTGGGAAAAAATTTTAGGTGGCTGTCCCTCAGACAAAGGTCTTCTATCTAGAACATATAAAAAATTAAACATCAGTCCCCCAAAATTTAAAGACCCAATCCTAAAATGGGCATCTGAGATGAAAGCACATTTTTCAGATAAAGAAATACAAATGGCAAATAAATACATGAAAAAAATGTTCAACATCATTAGTCATTCAAGAAATGCAAATTAAAACAACATTTAGATTTCATCTCACCCCAGTAAGAATGGCTAGCATTAAGAAATCAACCAATAACAAATGCTTGTGAGGCTGTGGAGAAATAGGAATTCTTCCCCACTGCTGGTGGGAATCCAGATTGGTGAAACCACTGTGGAAACAGTTTGGAGATTCCTCAGCAAACTAGGTCTGGAGGTCCAATTCAATCCAGGTATTCCACTTCTGGGTATTTTCCCAGAAGATCTGAAAACATCATATCACAGCGATATATGTGCACCCATGTTTATAGAAGTGCAATTTGTCATAGCTAAATTGTGGAAGCAACCCAAATGTCCATCCATTGAGGGTTGGATAAAAAAGTTGTGGTATTTTTATATGATGGAATATTATTCAGCTATAAAGAAAGATAAACTCGAGGCTTTTACAGGTAAATGATCACAACTAGAGACCATACTCAAGTGAAACAAATCAGACCTGCATGTGCAAGCAACGTATTATCTCACTAATGTAATAGCCTGAAAGAGTCAGTAAAAGTGAGGAGTTATGATAGACATTCTGAAAGAAAAGGAAACTGCTCAAAAGTACAGAGTGACTGGGATGAGGGAAAAGAGAAAAGAAAGAAGGGGAAACTATGTACATATGTATATACACGAGAGTTAACACAGTTCTACTACTGACATATCACTTTAATGAAAGGAACAGTTAATGATTCATTCTTTGATCAATCTTTCATGTTTGTATTTGTTTTCATCAGTAACCACTTTGAAGTTATCAATATGTAATACAGCAACTATTGTTAATTTCTTGTCACCTTCTCTGTAATTCAGTATTGCCTGTATTGTTCTTGTGCTGTTTTTTAAAATGGATGTCTGTTTGTTAATATGTTTTCATCCTTTTACTTTTTTAAGTAGAAAAAAATGATGTCATAGCCCCTTTACATGATTTTAACCATAGAACTTCATATACAAGGCACTGTGATGGGGCTTCAGATTGTTCTAAAGTAGAGTGCTTGTTGTCAGGGAGTGCAGATTATGCACATGCTTAGTTTTAAAATTCAACCTTGTTGAATTATCTCCAGTGACCGAGCAAGTATTGACTGAGAGAAAGTAACCTGGCAGAGTCTTGCTGAGTTCCGTGTACTGTAGGGGAGCTGTAGCAAAGGGTACTGCAGATGGAAAGAGTATGTTAAGCTTGCCTTGAACAACAGTACTCAGTACTGTTTAAGGTATGATCAAGAAATGTGGTGAGTGCTTAAGTTAAAATATTTATTATAGTAAAACACACATTTCCCTTACTTAATCCCCCTCAAGATACATTCTCCCTACCACTGTGAACACGCACCCCCTGCTTGGGCTATCTCTGAAGCTGCTCTGGAGGCCTCTTACGGGAGTGTATTTAGTCGCACTGTTGTGGCTGCCACCATGTCCTGAATTAATTCAATACATTTTGTATTTAAACATTCACCATATTTTCGACCACTCCTTGTAGTGACATCTGAAAGGTAATGTCTAAAACCATCTTTAAAGGGAAAATGGGTCCTAAGGGGAAGATATTTTCCTTTCTTTTGGAGTGGGGTTGCTCTGCTGTTCTGTTCTGTAGAACAGCATAAAACGCCAGTACCTTGTAACTATTGTTGCTGGCTGGAGAACAGCAATGGTGCAATGATCCAAGCACTGTTTGGTAGATCAGCACAGCCTGGTCACTCGGAATAGTTTCCTAATTGGTCGCTTGCCTCTTTTCTTTCTGTGTTCAAATCCAGTCTTCATGGTACTGACTAGAGTACCTTTTCTAAGAGGACGCATCCCGCAGAAGTGTTTCACTCTGCTGCTTACGCATAGACAGTAGCCATTTTCTGAAGCCCTGGCCGCATCCCTGGACTCATGTCTTGCTATCATTCCTCTGGCAGTTTATGCTGCTGCTGTCCTAAACTGCTTCCGTGTTCAAGAAGTAGTCCCATGTCTTTATGCTGCAATGTTTTATGCTACATGAATACTCTTGTTTCTCTGGATCCTATGCTATTTCCCCTTTTCTTCTGTTGAATTTATTTCAAAACACTCCTTATATGTATATGTTAAATGTCAGTGAAACACTGTTCAAGTATTACTTTCATAAGCCCTACTGACTTTCATAGACAAGTGCAGTCATTCCTGACTCTGCTTCTGTTTTGTATTTTTCCCTTCTTTTAGAACTCATTGTCAATATTTTATGACATGTCAAAGATCTGTGAGAAATCTTAGAGCTGTACTTGCTTTGACCTTCTAAAGGCAGAAGAAGTGGCTATCTCACAGATGGTATCTGGGAGCTAACTGCTCTGAACCGGATGTTAAAGAATGGTGGACAACTAGATTCAGAAAGAACTTAAGTCAGAGCAATAAGAAAACCAGATCCAGGGAGACTGAGAGCCAGTCACACGTTTTCTTCAGGCATTCAACTTAACTGTTCTATTGTTTCTACTTTGTCTTTTAAGAGATTTTTTATTTTTTAAAAATTGAAATAATATAGTTTGATATATTTAGCATGCATGACATGATGTTTTGAAATGCGTATACAATTTGGAATGATTACATCATGCTAATTTACATCTGCATTACATCACATAACTATAATCATCTTGTTATACAGAGGATCTCAACTTATTCCTCATATCTGACTGACATTTTGTAGACTTTGAGAAACCCCACCTCAAGCCCTCCAGTACTATTGCCCTGACCCAGTAATGACTGTTCCCTCTACCTTTGTGAGATCGTGAGCGAGATTAAGAGACATTTGTTTATCTGTGTCTAACATATCACTTTTCATAGTATCCTCAGTACATCTGCATTGCTGTAAATGACAGAAGTTTGTTCTTTTTAAAAGTGAAATAATACATTATTGTGTGGGTATACTGTATTTCCTTTATCCATTCATATGTGTGATCTGTCTTAAGTTAAAATTGCTGTGCTTTCCTAATGGCTGTCAATAGTGGTCTAAGGAAACGATTCAAACACATGTTCAAGGGGCTGGGGATATAGCTCAGTGGAATAAGCACTTGCCTGGCAAGCGCAGGGTCCTGAGTGCGATCCCCAGTACCGCAAAAAACAAACAAACAAACAAACACATGTTCATAAATGTGATTGCCTGTGACACCTAAAACATTTGATCGAACCAAGAGTAGAAGGTGGATGATCAAAGATCAGTAATTCACATGTAAACGTGAACCTATGAAAAATTTTTTTTCTTGGTAAGTATCAGTGTGCCACCCCCAGATGACATTTCCAGGGATACTAGTGACACCACAGAGATGAACTTGCCATGGTCTCTGACTCTACAAGGTATGCTGAGCAGTGAGATTCCAGAAACAAACAGGGGCTTGGGATGCACTCAGAAAGGAGCCCTCATATGAGAGATGTTGCTTTGTATAAGATGGAGGCACATACTGGGGGTCTCATGTAGACTTGGTGTCGGGGTAGGCTTTCTTGAGGAAATAATAAAATGCAAAGATGTTACCAGCAAGACTTGGCAGGGGGGACACAGCACACTGTGTCATAAATACTCGTTTATATTCTTAGCTGGCCTACAATCTGTTGGGGGAATTACTGTAACGTTACCGTTGTGCCTGGTGACTTTCTCTGGGCACATGTCATTTGTAGCATCTATATGCACTTGAAAAGTGGTGCGTGACCTGCCTCATCCATACTTTGGCTACTTCATTCAGAACAATTTTCAAAGCATGATTTTCCTTCATGAATATTTTAATAAATCACAAATCATCATTTAAATGATAATAACACTAATTGACTTTTTCCGTCTCCAGCTATAAAACATTAAGGATAGCAGAGAAGAAAAGGATTCAATACTGTTACGATCATTTGCTTTGTGAAAATGAAATGTGAAAGAGTTACTGTTTTTTTCCTTTTTTCACTTTTCACTCTAGTTGTCTTATACATATGGAAATCAGACATTAATTTTAATATTATAGTCACATTCCATCTGTAAATTGTGCTATATATACATTATCCTATTAATATGATAAGTGGTTCATTGACTCACAATTTTTGTAATGTATTTTGGAAGAAATAAAATGTAAAGTTGGAACAAGCAATTATGTCAGTTTGGAATAGGCCAGAGGAGGCATAATTTTTACAGATCTTGCTTTCTGGGGTCAGTTTCTTTCTTGTTTCTGTTAGTTAGGATTTTTCTCTTCCCAGCTAAAATATTGTTAGCCACAAAAATCATGACTGCTATTTTTTTGTTATTGTGGTTAAATTATGACTGTAACTGCTAACTGCCAATTTTATGGCCATAGAAATTACATTTGCAAACTTACCTAACTTTGGTGTGTGTTCTTGTTTTAAGGAAATTTAAAAGGCTGTATTACTAGTTTTCCTTATGAACTTGTGTTGACATTCAAGTTCTCCTTAAGACCTGCCTTCCAAGTCCTTTTTTGCAACGGTGTTGCAGGAGTGGGTGACCCAACTTGGGACATGAAGTCGTAGCCTGGATCTGCAAGGACAGTGCTTGCTGGCTTTTTAAAAATGCCAGTTCAGTTTCTCTTCAGTCTTCTGCCAATTTAATGGGGAGCAAATCACTTGGCTTGATGTGCATCTAAAGTTCTGTTGGTGCTGTCTGTTTGCCACGTATTCAGGGGACAGTTCTCAGTGTGAGTGGGGAGAGGTAACCCTTCATCTTTCTGACACAACTCGAATGCTGTGTGTTGGGCGTGGGGTGACAGTGATATAGGAGAAATATAACTCCCGACCTGTTAGATGTCAAATGTGGTCAAATGTGATGCCAAATTTGTGGGCTCATTGATACAGACTGGACAAGAATATTGCTACCTTGATCAAAGGCAAATGGCAATTTTAGGCGATGTAATTTTTTTTGAACCTTAGGTTTCCCAGGAGAAATAGCCAGATTACCAAAAACGGAATCAAAAGCCCTCTGCTGAAGTTTCCTAAGTCTCCCGTCAGAAGACACTCTCACTCTTTCCAAGCATTTTCTCTCTTCTACCTGTCAGATCTGAGCTGCCTCTCTCAGGTTTGCCAATAAATCTGTTCGAACTGTTGAGTTCACTTTTTGCCTCTCTTTTCTCCTACCCGGTGTTAAGACCTGGGAATGGGAGCTGAGGATGGAGCCTCTCTTGTAACCCAGGACGCACTGGGCAGTGGCAGCTGCTCCTGGCCTGACACCTGGATCTTGAGACTACCCCTTCCCCTCCCAACCCTCTCCTTCCACAAGGCTGACTGCAAGGAAGAGGTGGCCTCCAGTTCCTGCTGAGTCTACTCACTGGTGGACTCTCAAACCCTGAGTGTGGATTAACCTCCCACACTCAGACTGCCCAACTGGGTAATCAGCCTTGTGAACTCCAGCCCAAGGACCTCCTTGTCAGACCTGACCCCAAACATCCAACACCACTCGATTCGACCACCATTCCTGGAAGGGTAAGACACAGCCTCTTGGGCCTTTTGTTGGGGTCCAGAGAGGTTCAAACTGCGGTCCCATGCTTCCTCTCCCCTTTTCCAACAGTTTTCCTCTTTCTGGAGAGGAGAGGGTTTTCTGACTGTCCACCAGGGGGCACTCCCTCTCAGTGGCCAGAAACACCTCCTTCCCGATGACTGGCTCCGTTTGGAATCGCTCTCTGGAGATGTCCTGGGAGTCCGATTCTTGACTCTAGCTGCCTTTCTGCCCTTCAGGGATGAGCAATCATCGTCCAAAACCCTCAGGAGACACCCCCACACCCCCACCAGGTTGCCTCCTCCACAGTCTCTCCCAGTTGAGCCTTGAGGGAGATATTAAACAAACACACAGACAGACAGATAGATAAACAAACAAATAAACCTATTTTTTATTGTACCTCTGTGTGGCTAAATTATAAGCTGCACAATGGTTCTTGCTGGTCTGCTGATAGGACCTTTGACTTCTAATTTTATAGGACATGGACAGTGTTACCCAGTGGACTGGCAAATTGTCTGAGGTCCTCTATATCCAAACGTTCTTCACCCTCTGCAATCACCCTCTCCTTCCTCTTTCCTCTTCTCCCTCTAAATTGTCTTCCTGGATCAAAAGCTCCCCTCTACACACCCCTGGACCATCACACTCTGATCTGTCCATCTCCAGCCCTAGGCCCCCTCCGCCCCTCCTCACACCAGCTCCGGAACTCTAGTCTCCCCCCCCTAATCCTCAGCCAGTCTCACCCCTCCCAGAGGTGAGTGGGTGTTGAGGGCTCTCGCAGGGTTCATGTCTCCTTCTCTATAAACAAACTTGAACTGCAGATGAGCCTCCCCCACACTCACTTCCTCCCTCTGCTCTGTTGAGCCAGTGCTGCCTCCTACTACAGATACAGCCCAAAGAGCCTTGAAAGCAGCTTGATCTTCTGCCCGTCCCTGTATCTTCTCACCAGTTACTTGTTCCCCTGTGGCCCTTGCCACTCCTGCAATCCTCTCACTATGAGCTAAAACTAGAAAATAAAAATTCTCAGCCTCAGAACCAAAAACTGATAATTTAGTTTTGGCTTCCCATTTGTTGGGTATTTTTCTGTAATTGATATGCTTAAATCCTTTCTTGTTCTTTGTAAATTTTTAGACTAAAATTACAGGATTAATTTTCTCTTTTGCTGATTCAGATAAGGGCCCAAGGCTGATTTAGAGAACTGACAGCCAATCAAATCTGTGACGTAACAATCTGATCCAAATGGCCTGCAGACAAGTTTGTGGTAGAAGGGCTACATAGTAGGAAGGACAGAAAGGAAGAATATAAGAGACAGCTGTGAAGTATAGAGATATATTTTTAATGTGAGGGTATTTTATATGACAAAGGTTTTTGTAGCGAGAGAACTGAAAGGCTCAGGCACGTTGAGGATGTTTGTGGAGGACGCAGTTGATGGAAAGAAAATTCACATTTGCTTACGGGTTTGGCTGAGTCAGCCTGTTCCTTCTCAGAGCTCCTTGTTGCCCAAAGGGGACTAGGATACTGTGGCCCTTGTTTTCATCAGTCACTCCCCCTGCACTCGCGCCAACTCTCTTCTCCAGTCTAGTTGGTGCTTTACTAACGGGGAGTTGATGACAGGACACAGGACAGAGCTGCTTCCTTGGGTGGCTCTGAGGGTCTGGGCGCTCATTATCGTCAACTTCAGGGTGTGTTAAATGGCGCACAGGTCTTCAAAAACACAAAACTAGAAACAAAAGCTAAAAAATCACTCTCCCTCACACATCATAGCGGTAATTTACAGGCTCAAGTTGTTTATTTTGATAAATTTGTTAGGTTCAAGCATGAGACTTTCCCTAATTTGTGTTTCAGCTACTGGTGATGAGATATGCATGACAATGTCATGTGTATTTTACAAAATGTAGAGATGTTCACACATTGTGGTCCAGGCAATGTCATATAAGGGGCATTCTTCTTAGATGAAACTGTAAGGGGTGGCAACTTTTAGTACATCATTTTAAGATAGACAAGTCTCAAAATGTGTCTTGAGAAACATCCTGGAGGGATTATAAAGAGTTAACTTGGTAGTCCTGACTTTGTCCTGGAATTCTTTCCCTTGCCTGAGTTGTTAACTGTATATATCATTGTGGCCAGAGCCTAACCAGGTCACATGGTGCAAGGTAAAAAACTGTGGATGGGCCTAAACATTCCAATATATTACCATGGAAACCAAAAATGTATATAAGGTGAGAACAAAGGCAGTTAAGGGTCACATTCTCTGACTGGGAATGGGGGGCAATAACCGGTCCAATTGGTTCTAAATTAAAGTTAATTAAAACTCCATTTGTTCTGAATGAGTTCTTTGATCTCCTGCAGAGTTCGACCCTATTTTTGATTTTTGTCATAACAGAACTATTAAAAAATGATACATTTAGGTAAATTTCTTTAGTTCTTAATATTAATGATGTCATCATGATTGTTATACTAAAAAACTTGATCTCAAGTTTTCTCTACAAAACATTATACTTGCCATTTATAATCTGTCAACCTTCTTCAGGGATTCAATCTCTAAGACAACCATGATTGCTAAGAAAGTGATAGTTTCCTGGCCATACAAATTTCAAGGTGCTTGATATCTAATATGTAGAAAAGATCATAAAGTTAAATCTTCTGCTCCCACTGCAATATTGATTTAACTGATATGAATGTTCAACAACCAAGGGTTGGAGACGAGAGTTAAAAGGACAGCTGGTAAGAGGATGGCCAGTATTTTGGTCCTGGCCCACCATGGTCAACAAAGATCCAGGACATGAGGGGATCTTATTCTATAGAACCCTATAACTTTGGTGAGTCCCTCAGCCTCCTGATTCTGTGGGTATATGATTCCTATCTGGATTTAATGGACCAGGTGGCGCTAATTGCAATTTAATCGTGAGTTACTGCCTACCCCTTAGAGTGGCATGTGAGGCCTGGGCATTGCACCTTCATCTTGAGGCTGGGCCTTCATCAGATGCACCTCCAGTCACAATTCTGATGTATTTATTTTTTGTGCTAATCTACTTCAGGGCCAAGTCCCTCGCTGATTGTATATTAATTTCTATCAAACTTAAATGCCTATAATAGCAGGGAGACTAATGGATACTTTTTTCCAGCCTCCATCTAAATTCGTTCCTATCTGTCTTTTGGAAGTTCCCTAATGCCAGGCTTAACTTCTACGTGGACAAGGCTCTGTGAGGTGGGAAGGACACCCCCTTTCAAGCATCTAATCTCACCTGGTCTTCAGGCCTTCTTGACATCTGGGAGGCCCACACAAGCATGTAGATGGGTAGTTGCACTCTATATATCTGCTCAAAAATATTTACATAAAGTTGAAGTCCTTAATTTAACAATTTCTTAAATTTTATTTAATATTTTAGACTATTTGAGATTCTATTTAATGTCTATTTGACAATAGAAAATATGTTACTTAATTTTATGGAGGCTACCATTTAAATATAATTCATTAAGTGGGTAGGCAGATTAGGGGCCCTAAAATCTACTATGATTAAACATATAGATAAAGAAATTCTCTGAAAAATATTTCATGGTAAAATAGATAAACCAGTATTATTATATATGTATGAAATTTGAAAGCTCATGTCCAACTATAGGATGTTACCTTGCTTACAAAGTTTAGCTTAAACTATTATAAACTTATAGCTCTTTATTAGAATCATAAGTATACAGTGTCTTAGAAATTAAGCAAAAACTCTTATACAAGTCAGATCCTAAATTTTACCTTAAGCAGTGATAGCCATTGATGAGGAGTTTCAGCATTTCTGTATTTGACATGAGAATGGAAGATAAAAACACGAAAATATTAATGTGGAGGATGGTGTCTCTGGGTTAGGTCCTCAGGCAAGGTTTTAGGTGTAGGTAGTTTTATTTGAAAGGTGATCTAAGGGAGAGTTGTTAGGAAGGTGCAATGGTTAATTTTATGCTCCAGCTTGACTGGGGCTAAAGTAGGCCTGGATACCTGCCAGGATATCCTTTTTTTAGTAGTAATATTTTCAGTGTTGGGGATCAAACAAGAGGCCTTGAGTATCCTGTGCAAGCATTTTTCCATTGAGCTACAACCCTATTGCTGTATTGTTTTACAAGCTTGTCTGAACATGTGCTTCTGGGAGATCCTGGTCTTAAAGCCAATAAGTTAGCATTTGCACTGAGTAAAGAATGAGATCCAGAGTGAGATCTAGAGTGAGATCCAGAATAGAACTAAAAGTTAGAAGAAAGGTAAGTTTATTTTCTGTTTGAGCGGGGGCATCAGTCTTCTTCTGCCCTCCGACTTTGTGTTCCCAGTTCTTACATTTTAGACTTGGATTGGGATTCACACCATGGGGGTTTCCCAGTATCTTGACCCTTCTCAGGACTTCAGACAAGAACTGAATGATGGCACCAACTATCCTATTGATTCTCCAGCTTGCAGAGGACAGATCTGGGACTTCCTGGTTTCATAATCACAAGATATAACTGATCTTACATCTGCCTCTCCTAGCGATTCTATTTCTCAGGAGAGCCATAACACAAGATGGGAACAAGCCAATGAACAAACTGGAAGTGTCTAAGTGAACAAATTACTAGGGCCCAGTGCCAACAGGGACATACCTGGATTGACTCACCCTACAGACAGGCACATTTTGAGGAGTTGATCCATTCACCCCCTATCCGTTACTGATAAAGGGCTGCTTCTGAAAGTGTTGGCTGCTCAGGACTTCTTCACAAACTTCTTCAATTCCAGGTGTCCCTCACGCAGGTGCTACAAATGCCTGCAGTGAGAGGCTTTCGACCTGTGTGATGATCGCAAAAGCTGAGGAATACAGGTTGTAAGACACGTCTGCTGCAGTGGAAGTCCTGCTGTCACGAGGTTTGGAGCACTGCAGTCTCCTTCTGGAGGTGGTTTCTAGGTTCTTTCTGTCCCAAGTGGAGTACTGGTCAAGACAAGTTCAAATGGTAGCAAAGTTTTGTTAAAGGTAGGAAAACAAACAGGCTCTGCAAAACAGGTTTGCCCAAGTAAAAGCAGGAAAGCAGTGCATCCTACAGCGTGAGGGTGGGCCACCGTGTGGGAGTGATAGGGGGGCAAAATCTCGGTGAGATTATGCTTTGGTATCACCTGCTCCTCAGTCTGTTGTCAGGTCTGGGCCATCCTATTGAAAACCTGCTCGAATTCTTTTGAGCAGTCTATGTACAAAGAGCACAGAGACTGCCCATACACTCCCCACCCAGCGTATTCCTCCAAGAACCTTATGTTAGTATGTATATTCCTTTAGCAGAGGACTTTTTCCTAAATAATCACCCAATATTGATGCACTATCATTGAAGTGCATATTTTATTCACATTGTCTTTATTGTTTTTTCCATTCAAGGGTCCCATTCCATATACCATATTATAATTAGCTGTTATGTGTCTTTAGATACCTCTTATTGTGACAGTTTCTCATGTCTCCCCCATTTTGACGACCTTTGTAGTTTGAGAAGTACTTGTTTGACTACTGACATAAAAAATATGACCTATGAAAGGAAAGGGAAAAAAACCCAGACATTATTTGGTCTCAAAATAGAAGGTCTTTTTGTTTTTAATCTCTTAATGTGGATTTCCTTAATTTTAAACTACTTTAAGTTTAAACTACTTTATGATAAATATATTAGAAGCATACATATTTGGTTCATACAACTTAGTAAGTTTGGAGGTGAGTGCACACCCATGGAGCTGTCATCACACTCCATACTGCAACATATCCAGACAAACTGAGAAAGGACCTTCTGACCTGCTTTTGTCCTCACTAATGTTGGTGTGGCATTTTTCTCATCTCTAGACTGTTGTTATGAATTCCAGGAAGGAAGATCACAGAGGTGAAGTGCCACTCTCATTAGCCATGTTAAGTGTGCATACTGTCACCATGACCTATGATTGGTAGCGTTAACTGTGATCCACTGGCAGAGGGTCTGTTTTTCAGTTTTCTTACTCTGTATGGACTCTTCCCCCTCTCCTTTCTATCTGTGCTTTAGGAGATAAGTTACTGTGCAAAACCAACTCAGGGAGTGGGGATTTATGTTCCGTCTCTAGAGGGTTGAATAGCGACATAAATTACTGAGACTTCTCTATGTGAGATTGGGTTGTTTCCTATTTATTTATTTAATCATCCAATAATTTCTTCACATCAGTGTGAAGTGATGTGAGATTTATTTTCTGCTTTGTGTTATAATTCAATGTTACTTTTGACCGTGAGGAACTCTCAATGGCCCTTGTGTTTGTTTGATGTATCCCTGTCATTGACTCTGTGCATGGTTTTAAGCATTCAGTTTTTTAGTATTTTCTTCCTTTTGGGAACTCCAAGATGTTAGAGACTCATTTTGCATGTATTTATTCACTGCCTCAGGGTCACCAATTTCTCACAGGAGCCTTTGTTACTTTGACTGGAGGATGCTATTAAAAGAAAATAAGATCTGGGTACTGAGTTAACATTGGTTCTAGCCCTTCTTGCATGCATGCGTGCATTTGTATGTGTACTAACTTGCCTATATGTACATGTTTATAACATGCTATGTACATGTTTATAACATGCATTTCTGCATGTCATTCATTTATGTCTGTGCTAAGTTAAAGATGAACTCATGTGGATACCCTCAACTCTAATTTTTTACCATATAGGCTGTTCTAGGCTTCTCCTTTCGCTTGATTTTAATTTCCGCTCCAAAGAGAAGCCATGTCCTACTCTCCCCCATTTATTTGCTTGAGTATTAATTCCAGTACACATGTTCCTTACTCCTAAAACATAGCCCCGATGGTTTCACAAAGGAATTTCTACCAAATTGTCATGGAAGAGCTGATTTTTCTTGTTTTTAGACGTTATTCCAGAAAATCAAAAAGAGCAAAAGCTTCCCACCTTATTATATGAATCGAGTATAACATTGATAGTAAAACCATGTATAGTTAATGCAAGAAAAGAATCTTTTATTAACTTTTATGAAGATAGTTGCAAAAATCTTAATAGAATATTAGCTAGCTATATTTAGTACTGTATTTAAAAAGCAGTATACTGATATTAAGTGACATATGTGTTAAAAAAGCAAAGATGGCTCAACACAAGAAATCTATGGTTATAATTTATAACTGATTGAATTAAAGAAGAAAACTCAGAGGCTTATTTCAATTTCTGCCCAGAGAATTATTAGATAAGTCTCTTATCTATTAAAAACTTTTATCTGTTATGAAAATTCTTAGCAAATTAGAAAGGAACTTGTTTCCTTGAGAAAGATCTAATACTAAACATGATTTTTCCCTAAATATTAAATTTACTGGGGCAACCTTGCATGTGTTTATTTTGGTGCCAAGAGCTTAGCTATTACTTTTGAAAATATTTGAAGTATGACTGCTGAAAAGGAAAATATAATTATAATATGGAGATTATAGTCATCTACCTAAAAAATCCAACCATGTTAATCCATTTTTGTGACTATAATGAAACATTTGAGTTTGAGTACTTAATGAAGAAATATATTTTAACTCATGATTATGTTCTAAGATTGAGGCATTATATCTGGTGATGACCTTGCTGGCAGAGCCCTGAGTTGGTGCAGGGCATCACATAGTAAGGGACAAGGAATGTTTATGTCTACCTATTCTGACCCCTATGTTTTTATACAGGAACTAGTATTCTACTAGAGCAGCTGCACCCTGATGACTTTATTTGACTCCAGTCACCTCCCAATGCACCATCGTCACAGTGACTTTATACCCCATAATACTCCACAATGAAGATTCAACTCCAGCTCATGGACCTTCAGGGATGTATCGAAACGATACCTAAACCATAGTAGCAACCAAATTAAAGAACTATTACAATTAAGAAAAGAGGTCAGAAAAGTCGCTAAATACAAAACCAAACTATAAAAATCAGTATCATTTCTTCCACTAGCAATAACAATCTTAAAACAGACTCTACAAAGTTTTTGGGAATTTGTCTAACCAAGAATATACAAGATTTCCATGAAGCAAATATTAAAATACTACTGAAATTCAAACATAAAAGAGAATTGGAATAAGTGGCCTATGATAAAATGAGTTAATATTACAAAGACATCACTTTTCTTAAAATCAGTATCTAATTTCATGGAATCTCAACTAATACCTGAGACCTTATATTTTTAACCATAGTAAAATATTCTACAATGTGTTTGAAAGTGCAAAAATCATAAATTGGTAAATTGATCTTTTAAAAATAAGAATTTAGGTGGAATCTCAAGAAGTATTTTCTGGCTACCATGCAATAACATGACAAGAATTTATTCCCCTGCCTGAAACAAACCAAAAAGTATATGAGACAACACTTTTCGAGACATTTTACTTTGGGTGATGAAAGATTGTTGTCTCTAAGTGGAACAAACCAGACAAAATAACCCTTAAAACTTCCTCAGCTCACTACCTTGTTAGGCTCTTGAGAGTGAATCAGAGATACAATGAAAAATATCTGGAAACTTTATAAATATTAAGAAACTAGAAGACGCATGCTTAAATAATCTCCCAGTCAAAAAACAAATCAAAAGAGAGATTCATGTACTTTTAAATAAGTAAAAATAACAAATGAAATTTGTGGTGTGCAGTTATAATGCAGTTATGCAGAAGGAAATTAATAGTGCTATGAACTCCGTCGTTAAAGACAAAAGGTCATAAATCAACAATCTCAGCTTCTACAGTAAAATTCTAAAAAAAAATTTTATTAAAATCCAGATTAAATTTTTTTCCTTTGAGAATTTAAACTTTTTGTAAAATTCATGTGGTAATGAAAGAAATAGAATAGTTAAGACACTTCAAAGATAAAAAGGTGGTTGAATTATACTATTACCTATTTTCTAGACTTATTATTGTAACTATAATTATGAAAACAGTGAGAATCCCAGCATAAAGAAAAATAGACCAGTAAATCTGAATAGAAGGTATAAATAGAACTGCATTTATAAATTTGTCTAAAACTTGCTAACTTGTACTTCATCAATATTAAAATTTTTACTACTTCAAAGGTGCCATTAAGTGGGTAAAAACACAAGCTATAGACTGAGGAAAGTATTTGTAAGTCATAGTTCTGGTAAAGGTTTGAGTACATTAAGAAGTCCCAAAACTCTATAATAAGAAAATACAGGCTTATTGAAAAAAGGATGAAAGGAACAGACAGTCAAAGGAGGCAAAGGTAATCGATATCGTCTTTTCTTTCTGGATCATTTGAGATCCAATTGCCAGTATGCTGCCCTATCCTCCCCCAGTACACTGTTTTATTCTGCTGCAAAACTTCAGCACATTCACTGAAGTCAAAACAGCAAACTCCCATTTTCTTATCTCCCAGCTTCTGTAACTTTCTGTGTATATGAAGGTGAGCCCCCCGTCTAGCTCTGTCTGCGTATATGAAGGTGAGCCCCCCGTCTAGCTCTATCTGCGTATATGAAGGTGAGCCCCCTGTCTAGCTCTATCTGCGTATGTGAAGGTGAGCCCTCTATCTAACTTTGTCTGCGTATATGAAGTTAAGCCCCCCATCTACCTCTATCTCCATATATGAAGGCGAGCCCTCTGTCTAGCCCTGTCTGTGTATGTGAAGGTGAGCCCTCCGTCTAGCTCTATCTGTGTATATGAAGGCAAGCCCCTATCTAGCTCATATCAGTGAAATTATGTTACATTTATCTTTTTCTGGGACTGGCTTATTTCACTCAGAAAAGTGTCTTGATATTTCATCCAACTTGTGACATGCACTCAAATTTCCTTTCTTCAATAGGCTAAATAATATTTCATTGTACATATGTACAACACCTGTTCATTCACCACACGAGTTACTTCCATTTCTGGCTACTGAAAATACAGTATGTGGTGTTGTGAACATGGATAGGCACACATCTTTTCAGCACTGTGCTTTCAATTCTTGTGGGTGTATATTTAGTGAGATTGGTGGATCTAATGGGAATTCTCTTTTTAATCTCACAGGCATTTCCATATTGTTTTCCATTGAAGCTGCATCATGTAAACTTCTTAGCTGTGAGGCACAAAGCTTCCTTCATGTGTTATTTCTTTTCTCTTAGGGCTTTGAGAGTTCTCTCTCTGTCTCTAACTTTGAGATTAATTATAATCTGTTTTGGGGTAGATTTAGCTGCGTTGAAACTGGTGGGTGGCTTGATTCTCTTGAACCCAAATATTTGTAGTTTCCTCTGAGGCTGGGTGGGCTGTGGTTGTGCTCTCTCTGAATAGCTTTCTACCCCTTTTTCATTTCAAGCTCCTTTTGAACCCTAGTAACCTGAGTATTCGCTCTTTTAATGTTGCTCCACTGTTACTGGGCTTTGGGGTGTTGGAATCTCCGTTTAGAGGTGATTTCTAGGTTTCTTCTGTCTAGAGCAAAGAATTAGTCAAGACAAATGTGAAAGGCAGTGAGGTTTTATATTTATTAAAAGCAGGAAAAGAAAACGTGCTCTATAGAGCAAGTTTGGGCCTACAAAACAAGCAGACCCTAGAGAAACAAGACGCAGGGGGCAAAGAGCTCAGCGGGGACTGTCCTTTCTCTGTCATGACTCTTCATGCTGATAGAAGGTTGAGGCCATCCTATAAAGCCTTCTTGGGTCCTTGCGAGTTCATGCGTGGGGCTCCGGGAACTGTTTACGCATGTGTCCTGGGATTTTGTGGTGAAGGGGTTACATCTACTTCCCCAGAGAGCTTTGCCACGCCTTGCTCTTGTGCTTCGCCATCACTACCCCACGCATTCCTCATTTCCCGTTTTCCCCTCTGACCATGTATTTTCTGAAAACATATTTTTGAGCTCATTAAGTTTTCTGTTTGATCTCTTCTGTGGTTGATGTATTCTCTTGAATTTTAAAATTCTACTTATTGTGTTTTTTAGCTCAAGGACTTCTGTTTAATTTGTAGAAAATTACTTCAATCTCTGTCTGCCTGATTGATACAGTACTGAGTCAGTTGTTACAGATATGTTTTAAATTATCTGTCCAAGAGTTTGCATGTATTACTTCATAGATGGTTGCTTTTTGGTGACTTATTTCATCTGCCAGCGAGATCCATGGCTCCCTGAGAGTTCCAGTGCTTGCTGGCATGTGACATCACCTGCACATTGAAGGGTCAGATCTTTATTCAGTGCTTGATTATCTGCTTTGTCTGCGGCTGTCCTTTAAGAAATTCTTACCAGGCCATTTTTTTCTCTAAATCTGTGGTCAGTTTTGTTATTTCAACACTAGAAGGTGTCCTGACTCGAAGTTTTCCAGGAGTCCACTGTTAGTACACTGATACTGGTTCAACACTAAAGGTGTCCTGATCTCAGATATTTTCTTAATCCACAGTTGGTGTGCTGTTCAGAAGAACTGTGCACATGCCTAAAAAGAGGAGTCCATTTTCCTAAGCCTCCACCCAGGGCTAGAGCAGCTCAAGACTTCTCACCCAGAGTCTCCAGCCTGTGCTCAGGCACTGCAGGGTTCTACCTGGCTCTGGACCTCACTGTAGAGGGACTGCCTCGTATTTCTAGGCAGTAATTAGGCACCTACCTCTCTTTTCTTCTCTCAGAAAGACAGTTACTCTTCATTTATTGCCTGTGGCTGGGAGGGTGGGGTGCGAAGTCCCTTGGCACACTTGAGCCCGTAACTAGCTGAGATCACTGCATCCCAGGGGCAGGATCAAGGCCCACACTGTGACAGTCCACCTTTCTGCTATTGTGGGCTCGTGGCTTGAGGCCCCACCACCAGCCACAGGAGATGCTAGCGGGAAAGAACATCTACTGACGATACAGGTCTCTGCCCAGTGCTGGGTGGGTCTTCTAGAGGCTCCATCCTCACATACTGACCTGCAGACAGGGACCTCTGGATTTTGTCCGCTACTGGGTTTCACCATACTGGCTCTGGCACTGAGTTCCACTGCAAAGTCCTGGACTTACCCTTCTTTTAAAATTTTTTTAAAAAGAGAATAAAAAATAATAATAAAAACATAACTGATACAGAATTTCATTAAAGCAGATGCTAGGAATTAAAAAATGGTTGTCATATTGCATATTGTGGTCTTCAAACTAGTTGTTCAGATTATCAGATATATGTATGCACAATTGGTAAAAAAATTAAAAGGAAGAAAAAAATTTAAGCATTAACTGTTCTCTTCAATAGACCAGTAGAAATCACCAGCACAATTGTCCTAGCTTTCCTATGTATATATGTATATATATTTTTCATTTTTTTCTTTCTTTTTTCCCCTTTCCCTCATCTTAATTGTTCTTTCTCTTTCAGCAGTTTCTTTTTCTTTCACAGTATCTATTGTAGCTTTCAGATTTTATTTACTTTTTCAGGTTCTTATACTAGGGAGATAATACAATGTTACCCATGCAGTTCTGATTTATTTCACTTATGAGTATGGACTCTAGCTGCATCCATTTACCCATAAAAGCCTCAAGCTTATCTTTCTTTATATCTGAATAATACTTCACTGTATAAAAATACCACATCTTTTCTAACCATTTCTCAGTTGATGGGCATTTGAGTTGTTTCCAGGATTTAGCTATGAAAAACTGTGCTGCTATAAACATGGGTGCACATATGTCACTGTGGCATAATGTTTTCAGTTCTTCTGGCAAACTATTCATGTGGGGTATAGCTGGGTTGAATGGGAGCACTAACGCTAATTCTTTTAGGAATCTCCACACTGATTTCCATAGTAGTTGTACCAGTTTACACTTCCACCAACAGTGGAGAAGAGTTCTTTTGTCCCCACAGTCTCCCCCCACCAAGCATTTGTTATTGGTTGATTTCTTTTTTTTGTCTTTTTGAGACAAGGTCTCACTAGTTCACACTAGTCTTGAGCTCACTTTGTATCCCAGGTTGGTCTCAAACTTGCAATGATCCTCTTGCCTCAGCCTCCCAAGTGGTGGGATTACATGTGGACACCACCATGCCTGGGAATTGACTTCTGGATGATAGCCATTCTTTCTAGAGTGAGATGGAATTTCAATGTGGTTTTAATTTTCATTTCTTGAATGAACAATGATGTCAAATATGTTTCATATATTTATTTGCCATTTATATTTCTTCATGTGAGAAGTGTGTATTCATCTCAGATGCCCATTGTTTGTTTGGATCTTTGAATTTTGGAGGCCTAATTTTTAAAAATTCTTTATATGTTCTAAATAGAAGTCTGAGGGACAGATGGCTAAAATGTTTTCAATTCATGGATTTTCTTTTTACTCTGTTGGTGATTTCTTTGGACATGGAAGATGAGATCCCAGTTTTTGATTCTTTGAAGTATTTCCCAGGCAGTTTGGTTGAGTTCATTGAACTCTCTACCTACTCCTATGTCTTTAAGATTTCTACCTACTTTCTCCTCTAGTAGATTTAGTGTTTCTGCTTGAATATTTAGATCTTTGATCCATTTTGACTTTAGTTTAGTGCGTGGTGGTAGACATAGTTATAATTTTAGCCTTCAGCTTGTAGAAAGCCAGTTTTTCTAGCACCATTTATTAAAGAGGCTATCTCTCTTCCAGTGAACATGGTTGGCCCCTTTGTCAAAAATAAGGTGACTGAGTGTGTTTGTAGCTGTGTCTGCATCTTGTAATCTGTTTCACTGATCCTCAGGTGTGTTTTATGCCAGTACTGTACTGATTTTATCACAGTAGCTATGTAGCATAATTTTAAGACAGGGATTGTGATTTCTCCTTTCTTTCCTTTGTTGCCCAGGATTGCTTTTGCTATTGTAGATCTCTTCTGGCTCCAGAGAAATTTTAGGAATGTTTTCTCTAGATCTGTTAGATATACTAATGGTATTTTAATTGGGATTGCATTGAAACTGTACAAGAATATTGGAACTATGGCCATTTTCACAATGTTGGTTCTTCCTATCTAAGAGCAAGGAATACCTTTCTGCTTTCTGAAATCCTCTTTGATCTTTTTCAGAGTACTATAATTTTTACTGTATAGATGTTTTACTTCCTTTGTTAGATTGATGCCTAAGTATTTCTTTTTTTGGATGCTATTGTGAAGGGTGTGGTTTCCCTAAATTTTTTTAAATTTATTTTTTATTTTTTAAAAGTATAAAAAACAAAGAAAACCAAAAACAAACAACAACAAAAAAGGAAAACATTAACAAAAAGACACAAAGTAGCACAAGAGCAGTACAATCAAAATTGAATTACAGACAAAGCGACAGGGAATCACCAATGGTTGCTGCACCACACATTGATAACTTCAAAGTGCATATTTCTGAAATCACATATACACATACAATCTTGACCAAACAATCATGAGCTGTTCCTGACCATAAAGTGACACAGGTCAACAGTGGCACCAGATTAGCCATCCTGCATATACACACATAGATACATATCTGTCCCTTTCTTGCCTTTCCTCCTCCACACATCCTACCTGCTCCCTACCCTTGAGCAGATTTTCTTCACACCCCCCAATCCACATTCCCATCTTCAGATTCCTACACCAGTGATACAATACACTGCCTGCACGTGAACCTCTGATTTATTTCACTTATAAGTATGGTGTTCAGTTGTGACCATTTGCTTACAAAGGCCCCAAATCTGTCCTTCTTCACAGCAGAGTAATATTCCATTATATAAGAATGCCACATTTTTTTTAATCCAGTCCTCTGTGGATGGACATTTGGGTTGCTTCCACAATTTAGCTATTACAAATTGTGCTGCTAAAAACATGGGTGCACATATATTGTGGTGATATGATGCTTTTGGATCTTCTGGAAAAATACCCAGGAGTAGCTGGGTTGAATGGGAACTCTAGACCAAGTTTGCTAAGAAATCTGCAAACTGATCTCTACAGTGGTTTCACCAGTCTGCACTCCCACCAACAGTGCAGAAGAGTTCCTATTTCTCCACAGCCTCACCAGCATTTGTTATTGGTTGATTTCTTAATGCTGGCCAATCTTACTGGGGTGAGGTGAAATCTCGATGTTGTTTTTATTTGCATTTCTTGAATGACTAAAGATGTAGAACATTTTCTCATATATTTATTTGCCATTTGTATTTCTTTACCTGGGAAGTATATATTCATCTCAGATGCCCATTTCTAGATTGAGTCTTTGAATTTGAACAGGTTCATGTTTTTAAATTCTTTGTATGTTCTAGATAGAAGACCTTTGTCTGAGGGACAGCCAGCTAAGATTTTTTCCCAATTTGTGGGTTTTCTTTTCACTTTGGTGGTGATTTCTTTAGATGTGCAAAAACTTTTCAGTAAGATGAGGTCCCAGTTATTGATTCTTTGAAGTGTTTCCCGTGCAGCTTCATTTTTGTTCATGAACTCTCTGCCTACTCCTATGTCTTCAAGATTTTTACCTACTTTCTCTTCCAATAGATTTAGTGTTTCTGTTTTAATATTGAGATCTGGGATCTATTTTGACTTGAGTTTGGTGCATGGTGATAGACTTGGGTCTATTTTCAGTCTTTGGCAAGTGGCAAGCCAAGTTTTCCAGCACCATTTAGTAAAGAGGCTATCTTTCTTCTAGTGAGTTTGTTTGGCCCCTTTGTCAAATATTAAGTGGCTGAGTATGTTTGTGGTTGTGGCTGCATCTTCCAGTCTGTTCCATTGATCCTCAGGTCTGTGTTTTAGCCAGTACCAGGTTGATTTTATTACGGTAGCTTTGTAGTATAATTTCAGGTCAGGAATTGTGATTTCACCTGACTTGTCCGTGTTGCCCAGGATTGCTTTTGCTATTCTGGGTCTCTTCTGGTTCCAGATGAATTTGAGGAATGGTTTCTCTAGATCTGTGAGATATACCAACTGTAGTTTAATGGGAATTGCATTGAATCTGTACAACAATTTTGGTAGTATGGTCATTTTCACAATGCTGGTTCTTCCTGTCCATGAGCAGGGAATATTTTTCCATTTATTGAAATCCTCTTCAATTTCTTTTTTCAGAGTACTGTGGTTTTCATTGAATAGATCTTTTACTTCTTTTGTTAGATTGATTACTAATTATTTCAATTTCTTGGATGCTATTGTAAAAGGTTTGGTTTCCTTAATTTCTCTCTCAGTCTGTTTGTTGTTTGTGTGTAGGAATGCTATTGATTTTTGAGTCTTGACTCTGTATCCAGCTACACTGTTGAATGTGTCGATTAATTCAAGGAGTCTTCTTGTGAAGTTTTTGGGTCTTCCATGTGGAGTATCCTGTCATGTGCAAATAGTGATAATTCTACCTCTTCCTTTCCTATCCTTATTCCATTTATTTCTCTCTCTTGTCTAACTGCTCTGGCTAATGCTTCCAGAACTTTGTTGAATAGGAATGGTGACAGTGGAATCCTTGTCTTGTTCCTGAATTTAAAGTGAAAGTTTTCAGTTTTTGTCCATTTTGTATGATGTTAGCTGTTGGTTTGTCATAGATGGCTTAGATCAGATTAAGGTAAAGGCCATCTATTCCTATTTTTTCTAGGTTTTTTTTTTTAACATGAATGCATGTTAGACTTTAGTGAAACATTTTTCTGCATCTAGTGAGATGATCGTGTAATTTTTGTCTTTGGCTCTATTGATATGGTGTATTACATTAATTGATTTGCAAATATTCAACCATCCCTGCATACCTGGAATGAATCCAACCTGGTCATGGTATATAATTTTCCTTATGATTCACTGCATGCTATTTGCTATGTTCATTAGGGAGATTGGCCTATAGTTCTCTTTCTTGGTTAGGTCCTTCTCTGGTTTTTGTATCAGTATAATACTTGCCTCCAGAAGTGAGTTAGGGAGAATTGCTTCCTTTTGAATTTCATTGAGGAGTTTGAGGAGTGTTGGCATGAAATCTTCACTGAATGTTTTATAAAATTCTGCTGTGAATCCATCGGGGCCTGGGCTTCTCTTTGTCAGTAAGTTTTTGATGACATTTTCAATCTCATTAATTGATATTGGATTGTTCAGGGTTTTTATATCTTTCTGGTTCAACTTTGGTAATTTGTACATTTCTAGGAATCTGTCCATTTCTTTTGAGTTTTCTATGCTACAGGAGTAAGGATTTTCAAAGTAGGTATTAATGACCTTTTGAATTTCCGTGGGATCTATAGTGATTTTATCCTTTTCATTTTTATTCATGAATTTTAGTTCTTTTTTTTGTTTATACCATGAAATTTTATTTATTTATTTTTTTAATTTTTTTAAATTTTATTTTAAAGACAAAAGAATGGAGACATATGAACCAGAAAAGCCATAAACAATACAGAAAATACAAAGTTATATGGAATATAGTAGGGAATTAGAACTGGATGTTGTATTACATAGTTAACTTCACATTAGTCAACACAAAAACATTAAAGAAAATACCAAATTATAGATAAGATAGTAGGGGATTTGCACTGGATGCTGTATAATATAAAGTTATCTTCACTTCTGCTAATACAAAAACGACTGAGGAAATACAGAATTATAGAGAACATAGAAGGGAATTAGCTCTGGATGCTGTCCTATATAATGTTACCTTCATCTTTGTTACTCAGGTTACACAGATGATGGCCCTTTTGATCAGTTCGTTTTTTTCTCCTCCCTCATCTCCGTTGCCCTACCACTCAATCAGTTATCTTCCCTGTGGTAATAACTGTACTCCTGGGTTTATCTATATCCTTGGACTCTCACCTTGGGAATAGATATAGCGGCCTCAGACTATACTATAACATACAGGGGTGTATACAAACTGCCATGGTTGGAGGTGGGAAAGCACATATGCTCACAGCGGACCGCCCGGCTCCACCCTGTCGTCCTGCTATGGGTGGGGGCGGGTCCAGACCTTGTGGCTCCAGCATTACCGTTCCCCACCCCTTGCAGCTGGGCAATGGGTCTCCGAAGCTGAAGCT
>PVLD010019434.1:0-36426 GCA_004027595.1 Dinomys branickii
CTCTCATATTTCTTTGGAAAGGGTCCTGCCATAGTTATTGCAACATAAAAGCCATATGCAAACCTCTAGTGAGATATTTTCCATTTTTTTAATACTAAGTCTTTGGAGTAAGTTTTGTATGTTAGAATTAAAACAAATGTTTTCCTGCACTGGTCACATTTGAAGCTTTTAGTATCACATGGATAATGTAGTGGATTGTACAGGACTTTATAGCTAAGCATATCATAGTAGTTTTAGAAATACTTTAAGTGAATAATAATGCTATTTCAGATGTGTTAATGACCCCCAAAATATTTCTCTTACCCAGCACTTCATTATATGAAAAACAATATGTAGTCAAAGGGAGAAAAAGCAATCCACAGACTCTGATTACTGTTGATGTATAAGTACTTTATTACTCTGCACCTGATGCACTAATGTAAGCTTTCGTATATTCATCACTAATTTTGTGAAAGGAGGTCAAAATGTCTTTCCATCAGAAACCTTCAATGAGCTACCTGAATGATTGTCTTGGTCCTCCCAGCCAAGTGTAAAAAGTATTTCTTTTAATAATTTCTGGGGCTGGGGATATAGCTCAGTGGAATAAGCTCTTGCCTAGCAAGCACAGGGTCCTGAGTTCGATCCCCAGTACCACACACAAAAAAATAATAATAATAATTTCCAAGGATATGTCCTGTGGGCAGCTTATTTCCATCTTTTCTTTTCTCTTTATTATTTAATTATCGTTACACATTGAAAATACAATTTTGTCATTTTATTTACCATTTTTAGCCTTGCTTAACTTAAACAAATTCAAAATATTCCTGAGTTTCATGTTATACTTTAGTTGCAAGTAATCAAAAGATTTTTGTCATCCAACCTGAACAAAATTGCTATTCCCAGCTCTAAACAATCCCAAGGCAAAACACAGGACAAATTATTAAAATACATTCCCTCATATAGCTCTTATTCCTGAGGAGCAAAGCAGCATAGTTTTTCTTTAATGTTTTCAAATGTTATATTTGTTTTATCTTCAACATTAACATATGTGCATAGTCTGGAACCTGAACATGTTTCAGGTAAGGATAATACCACTTCTTAGCTCTGTAATATGTATTTTCTGTCTCCCTCAACTGACATCTTGAAATCCCAACCCCTAAATAAGTGGACCAAGGCAGTTGAAAAACTGAAGAAATATCCCATCAGCAATGATATAATAGAATGCAAGAGTTTAAAAATTATGTTTAAACTTTAAGCTTATTCTTTAAATAAATATTCATGCAATGTATACAAGATAGAAGTATAGGGTAAAGAGAACTATTAATTAGCCTTTTTCCCCTTTGTCCCAATGCTACTCAGGGCACCTGTTAGAAAAGCGAAGTGCAACATTTCCAAGGCCACCTACTAGAGTCAATATGACCATGGTACAGGTGGAGGCTAGAAGTGACCTGCTCAGTTGTGTTTTGTGTTTTGTGATACTGTATTTTACCAAAGAAAAACATGCCCCAGAGAGCAGTCATTCCTCTCATATGCCATAACTAAAAGAATCGATGGCTAACTTTTATATGGTTTATATTTTTATCCTATCTATTTTTCTGCATTTGTCAAAAGAAAGATTTATTTTTATTTGGATAATCAGATGAAATGTATTGATTTCATTGTCTTGCATGTTTGTGTTAAATATAATCAGATGGATTTTACATATTTTTCCAGTAAATTCCATTTAGAAATATTGAATTTTTGTATCTAGATTTTTGAGAGATTGTTCTGTCATTTTCTATTCTTTTATTTGTGGCACACTGGTACTAAGGATTTTTCTTTATGATAAAATAATCTGGAAAATGTAAAGTCTATTATTTCTTAAAAAGTTTCTTCAATATTTCTATTATTTCCTCCCTAATAATTGGAAGAAATCACTGAGGACATTTATGTGTATTAGGTAGTTTTCCTTTTATGTGAAAAATTTTGTAATAATATTTATACAATCTTTAATACATACTGGAATATATTCTATTTTTGCTTCTAATAACTTCAAAAAGCTGTATTTTATTTAAAGATTTTCCATTTCAAATTCAGACTGCTAATACTTTGCATCAAATTATTTAGAATGTTTATGTACCTGTAGTGATTTTCCCTTACATTTTTATATGTTTTTGACTTTCATTTTTCATTTTCTGTCTTGCTAAGAATTAATTACCTTTTCATGTTTGCTTACAATTCCACTGATTTATGTTTTATATCCATGCTTTAACACTCTATACAATTGGCTTACTTTTATTCTAGTTAAAGTAAAAGGCACTGATTTTTAACCTTCTTGCATAATAGAATTTATTTTTTCTGTATTATTTTATCATGAGGAAAGATCTTTATACCAGTATAACATATCACATGCCTTTGGTGCTATATATTTCTCTTTAAAGAATAAATTTTCTCATTTTTGTTTTTATTTAATTTTCATGTGATTTGTTACATAGAACTCTCTTATTCAAATTCCAGTGCTGGGGAATTTTTTAGCTTTTTTAAAAGCTATGAAACTCTGGTTAAATTCTGCTGTGATGGGGGCTTAATCACTCTCAGAAGTATCAATTATTTGAAATATATTGCAGTTTTATGTGAATGCTGACTTTAGTTTTAACAAACATAGAATATTTCCTCTGAATACAGAGAGTTTTACTTCATCCTTTCTAATCCGAATGTCTTTTCAAAGTTTTTCTTGTCTAATTACTCTTATTGGATATTCCAGGACTGTTCTAATTGAAAATGGTGAGAATAGTCACTGTTGTTTTCTCTCTGACTTTAGGGAGAAAACATTACATCATAAAATAAAGCAACCTGTTAGCTGAAGTTCAACCGATGGGCCTTCTTAGGTTACACAACTCCGGCTACTCTTCTGTTTGTCCTACTGAAGCGATCATGGTGTTTCTGTTTTCCTACTATTACATAGCGCATTGCATTGACAGACTGTCAGATATAAAACCAAACTCACATTCTTGAGGTAAACATACTTGATCATGGTGTGTATTTCTTCTTCTCTATTGTGAAGCTGTTTTGAATTAGTACATGTGTCCACCTGTGCTTTTGGGGACATGCCTTCATAGCCTCCGGAAGTTCACTTTGCTGCTTTAGCCTTTGCTTCCTGCTTGTGCACAGACTCCAGTTGAAGCCGGCTTGGGAGACTAATGCATCCAAGGTCTTTCATGAGTGTGCTCATGGCCCTGAATATGCACATGGCCATCTAAGTCACCAGCAAAGCATCACAGCTCCTCAAATTTTCTAGACGTCTCATTCCTTAGATTTTTCTTTTGAATTTTTGTGTTAGGCTATTCTTTGCCACAACTAATATTAACACTTCTAGGAATTGTCTGTTGATTGTAAAAATACCTTAGAAATGGTGCTGTTTGCATTCCCAAAGCTCTGAATCAGATCAAATAAAGACAAGCTTTGGGAATATTTTTTTTTTCCAGGAAGCATGCAAATAAGTCAAATGAGAGTAATTTTCAGTGAGCGGCACTTTTGAGGAGATCTCATTACTTATGTTAGGTTTATTTCTTACTGGTGTTATTTATTTATTTGCTGTTTATCCTCTAAAAAATCATACTTCAAGTTTGGCAATTTTCTTGAAATTTTGAGGAAACTAGGTTGTTGTTGATTTTTTGAGCTCCTCAATAGTCTGATCTGATTACATTAGCACACATCAAAGCTAAAATCCCCACTCTTCTTGCATGAATAGCTACCTTCTTCCTGGGACAGTCTTAGCAACCTCCATCTGAGGCCGGAATTGGCACTGCTGTAGATACTCAGAGTGAATTTATTATTTATTCTAGTACCTTCCCTTGAGTATTTGATCCAACTTATTTTGTCTTAGAAATTTGTTTCATGACACTTTTATTTTTAAATAGAATTTTAAAAATTTTAAAAACCTTAGAAACAATACAGAATGTCAATAAACAAGATGATAGGAAAACTGTAGTGTTCTCAAAAAGAGATTGCAGAGGATTTCAGAAAATGAAAAGATATTCCTTGCTCATGGGTAAGAAGAACCAACATTGTGAAAATGGCCATACTCCTAAAATTGTTATGCAGAATCAATGCAATCCCAATCAAAATACCATTAGTATACCTCACAGAATCTAGAGAAAACATTGCTAAAATTCATCTGGAACCAGAAGAGACCTTGAATAGCAAAAGTAATCCTGGGCAACAAAGGATAGGCAGAAGGCATCTCAATGCCTGACTTGAAATTATACTACAAAGTTACTATGATAAAATCAGCATGGCACTGGAAAAAAAAACAGACTTAAGGACTAGTTGACTTTGACTAGTACAGTTCCTTGATGTGTGAGCTGTAAAAGTCTAAAGGGGAATCTACTTTCTTTTTCATAGTTTGTCTCTCAGCTTATTAGACTTCTACTTAGTCTAAAAATTCGACTAAGATCACTTAAGTGAAAACACAATTATGCATTAGTTCTCAAAAGGTTTCAAATTTTGTCATTCTAGTTTCTTGCATCAATTAAATTCATTGAAGGTCTCCCTTTGTGTAGAAGAAGTTTACTGCTTGGCACTGACCTATGCTGCAAATTAGTAAATTCAAACCACCACATACATGACTGAATGGTTCTCACTTTATAGAAATTTAATTTAGCTAGTGTTCTCGTCTTCCAGAAGTCTCTGATATTTTTAAAGTATAATTTGTAATTTGTCTCTATTTCTTGTTATCAATATTATAGAAATATAAACATTTCAAAAGAAAAAGCATAGTACACACAGGGGAAATTCAACTAGCCTACTGAGAATAAAAAATAATAAATTTCATTGTAAAAAGGAACTGAAAATAAGCCAATAAGGTATTCTCTTTCATCTATTAAGCTCACAATATGAAATAAAAAGAAAAACTCTTTCTCACTATGTGAAAATCTAAATAACTTCAAAATTAAATTTATACACTTACAGGGCTACATCTGTTCATACTTTTAAGTCAGTTATTCTCTTTCTAAGATTCTGGGGGAATAATGATGTAGGTATAAAAGTATTTCTTCATAAGCAGTATCATTCTGTAGTTACATAAACCAGAGAGATGTAAATGAGAATCTAACTTTGCAAAGATGAGAATGTCCAAATAAATTATCCACATTTACAAAGTGCTTTTTCTGCTATCAAAGTAATATTTTCACAACATCTATCATTCAGGAAGAAATACTTTTTGCACAGTGTTCACTTATTACTTCTATATTTTATTTTTAATTTTTGATGTACACATTGATTGTACATATTAATGGAATTTAGAATACTGTTTCCATAGATCTATATTACATGTATTGATCAAATCTAATTTCCCCTTATCCATACTGAAACCCTTAAAATTCCCATCCCAACTTCTGCTAAACAGAATTCCACATTTAGGTCAACTTGTTTAGCAATAACATGTAAGGGAAGGAATGTTGTAGTTGTTCCTTTAGTCTTGCTTTTAAAAAATATCATAATGTCCTTTAACTCCATTTATTTTATTGAAATTAACATTTTCTTCTCCTGCAAGTCTCAGTAATATTTCATTGGTTATATATTACCATTTTTCCCCCATTTGTCTGTTGACAGGCACCTTGGCCAATTCCTTAATTTAGGTATTGTGAACAGAGTCCCAGTATCCAAGGATATGTGAACATTCATTTCATTTCCCTTTAGCATATGCTTAGAAACATATCACTTTATCATTCACCACTTATACATCATATAACTGTACATACATAATGTGGTAGATATATTTTATAGACACTATCAGAATGTAAATAAGTACAACCATAATATGCATTGTAAATGAACTACCTAATTATCTATATACAATGTAAGTAATAAACCAACACTGCCTTGAATCCAAAAATCTAAGTGTCTGTATAAAATGAGTTGAAAATATAAAAAATGTAGCAACAGTGTATTCTTTATCCAGAGATTATGATTTTTTTTCACTTTTTTCTACTTTCCAAGTTTTTATTCTTTGTCTCTTTCTATAGCTTACTCTATTTTAAAATAGTTTTATTAATACATTTTCCAATTTTCCACAATTAATTTAAATTATTCCCAACATTAGGAAAACAATAAGAAATTACCTTAAAATAATTTAGAATTTTAAATTACATTTAAATATACTAGACGCATAATTATTTAACTTTGCTTTTCGTGGAGGTCTTATGTTTGAAGAAATGAAAGCGATAAGAATTACACATGGTCAGATTTCATGTATTTTTTAAAAAGTCATATATAGTTTTCATTTCCATAGGACATATTACCTTGATTATGGTAAAATTTACTATAAAATCTTCCACTGAAAAGAAGACATACAATCTAGTACAGCAGATAGAAAATATACTTAAAAATCAGTGCTATTCTAGTTATGAAGCTCAGCTCCTACAAACTGAGCTCCCTATTACCTGCTTCAGGCAATTCTGAGGCACCCTCAGGGCAGGTCTTGAATCACTAAAGGTAGAATTAATAACATTGGTTTAGAGTAACATTTTTATAGAGAGGAATTCAGTAGATGTTTCATTATTTATGGTCTAGTTCTACTAATACGTTGTGCTCTGACTCTACCAAATAATATTGTGTGAAGGGAGTAGAAAAACTAGAAAATGTATAATACATTTCAACAATGAAAATGTCTATTATTTCTAACCTAGTGACTCTCAACATGTTGTATAGTATAATTGAATTATATTTGAAATTATTTATAAGTATACACATACTTTCCATAGGGCTTCAATTTGTGATGATAATGCTAAGAAAGTTATTTAAGCCTAAAACATTGACTTTTTTGGTGCATCTATCAGATGCTTATAAAAGCAGGAGATATCCTAGGCTTCATCAAAAGTTCATTTAATGCAAGGCACTGTGTCAGATAACTTACATGTTATATTTATAGCTATATATGTATGTGCATGCCTAACCTAATATAAGATGGATTCAATTTACCATTCACCAGTAGCTTATTTAGTAAGTGAGAACACTAAATTTTAGAGAAAGTAAGCAATAAGCCATAAATGACCAAAACAGAAGCCGGCTATAAACAGTCTAAAATAAGGATCTGCACTTTTGACTTCTGCCCCTAAAACAGAAAAGCACAACATTTACAATTTTTAAAAGCAAGTTTGAGTTTTGAACAAAAAAAATAAAAAAAAAGAAAAATAAAAAAAATAAAAAAAAAAGTTTGAGTTTTGTTTCTAAAATATTTTAAAAAGATAATCATTTCATTTATGTTCTATTGTCTGCTTATTTGGATTTCTAATAGAAAACATGTAGACGATGATACAGGTAAGCTAATTCAAAGAGAGTTTGCACAGGACCTTGTCTTGGTCCATTTAGACTTCTTTTACAAAAAATGTCATAGATTCGCTAATAAATAATAGAAATTCACCTCTCACAATTCTGGAAGCCGAGAAGCCCATGACTGTGATGCTGGCAGATTTGATGCCTGGGAAAGGTCAGCTCCCCAGGTCAACGATGCATCTTCTTGCTCCTCTCAGATGATAAGGACGGGAAAGGAAGTTCTCGGGACCTCTTTTGTAAGGGCACTAATCTTATTTATTCTCATTACCTAATCCCCTCCCGAAGTCTCCACCTCTGAATACAATCCCCTTAGGCATTAAATTTCATCACACACATGGGGAGGGGATGTGATACAAACATTCAGTCTACAGAGATCATTTCTAAGGTGTGTACATCGGGTACCAACCTCAGCAGATGGTGCTGCAGGACACCACTAACAACTGAGCTGCTGTTACCACCTGAGACCACCAGGAGCCCTGATCTTGAATCCAGGGCGTACTCACGTTGACGGTGGACCTGATACTTAATAACGATCATGGTCTCCAGGTCAGTTCCCCGCTTGCTGAACACAAGCTGAATGCAGCACTGAAGAGTTTTCGGATGGAGCCCAGCATCCATCCGAGTGGAGTGAAGACCGCAAGAACAAAGACAATGTGCGCTATAGGCATGCAACGAAATGAGCAACATTCCTACAGCAGCTTCCTAATTTCTGAAATGTGGATATACAACTACTGCAAATATTAAGCACATCAAAGTAAATTTTACATCCTACTCAGTTCCAATTAAAATTTAAAATACCATTATTTACGGTGTTACTTAAGCTCCTGATTATTCTCTTTCAGACAAGATCAGGAGCATCCAGAATGGTAAAGCCATACACAGGATTATTCTCTTTCTTATGTTTATACAAAGCTAACTTTAGTAAGACAGTAAGAGTGAGATGACAACCTGGTAAATATTTAACTAACGTTAAACAAAATTAATCTAAATCACTTCATCTTAACTAAATTTGACTGTGAGGTCTTTACCACAAGGTGTTTGTTATGCCATATGTTTTTGTGTATTAAAGAGCTATCAGCATATTTTCATTACTCAATTTTTGAATGCTGCTCTGCAGAGTCTACCACAAAAGGCTAACTGGGATATGGGTCCAATGTTAATGGCAGTACACTGCATTCCTGACAAGAAGATAAAAGACCAAACAAGCAGTTTGCCAAGGTGGCACACTCTTTATAAGCCCAGTCCTCTGAGAGACTAAAGCAGGAGGGTCACAAATTTGAGCCCAGCTTGGGGAAGTTATGTCTCTCAACGTGAAAACTAAAAAGAGCTGGATGTAGATCCGCATGAGCTTTCTGAGTCCAGTCCCTACTACCACAAAAAAGGCAAAATAAACAAAGAAAAAAACAAAACACGTATCCAGCTGTTACTGTGCACAAGGCCATGCTGCCATGACCCTTTGCTCTCATCATCACAAAGCTTCCCGTTTTGAAATGGATGGAATACCTTTCAATTTTAGCTTTATTTCATTAATTACTGTAGGGTTTTTGGTTGTGTTTTGTTTTTGTTTTTTTGTTTTGTGTGTGTGTGTGGTGCTAAGCTGGACCTGGGACCTCTGAACTTAGCTACATCCTCAGACGCCCTTTCATGTTTTAAAGTTGTTATATTGAGACAGGATCTCACTAAGCTGCCTAGGCTGGGCTAGATCTTTGATCTTCTGTCCCGGCCTGCTAGAGTCCTGAGAGCACTGGGCAGGCACACACTACCACGTTCTGCTTTCCTTCTCTAAATAAGTAAATGAAGATAGTAACTTGATCGCATGTGATTCTTTACTCATTAATTCATATCTTCATTCGTCAAAATATTTTTATTTCAAACCAAACTGTGAGCAAGCTGAAGGGCAGGGCGCTGTTTTCCATCTCTGCGTCTCCTCCTGTCTGCACTGCTTGGTGTGCTGGGACGAACGAGGCTGTTGTGTGGGGAGGGGACCGGGCAGAGGACTGCATTACTTCTGCAAGCCGGGAGTCCTTCCGAGAACTGAAGAAGCATGTGCTTGACTAAGTCTTCTTGAGGATTTTGCGGAAGCTCATGTAGTAATGATTAGTACAAATCCACATCTACATTTGTATTTTTAATGTTATATCCCTTTGAGCATTCTCAGCACTGTGTATGTGTCAGATTCTACAACACTGGATACGTCCATGTATGTGGTTCCCTTTCAAGGTTCACATTTGGAGATGTACAGAGAGCTAGTACATAAGAGGCCATGACTTATGCTCAGAAGTACAAAGGACTGTAGTCCGTTACTAAGCACCACCCTAAGAGGCAGCAGCCACTGAGCACCAGCAGAGGGCTGCAGACCCAATTATTTCATTATATTCTACTAAACTATACAAACATCCACAGGCATGTTTACATTAAATGAATTTAGATGCTGAAAATATTTTATAATATTTTTTTAAAAACCTGGCTATTCTTCCATTAGCTTTTTGAATAAAATGAATTTCATACTATTTTTTACTTAGAAATTGTAACAAAAATGTTCTTTCTCTTCTAAGAAAATGGAGTTTTTAAAAATAGTAATAGTTGGGATTAGATTCAGCACATGTGGCTACTCACACAGATGTGCACACTATTTATAGGACAGGCCTGCTTTAGGTTCTCTGCACTCCAAAATCATGATAGGTCCTAGTTTATATGATTCACATCCAAAATTCACACCCAAAATGTACAACGTGCTGAAATTGTAAATTACATTACTGAAAGTGATTTGACTAGAAAGAAGCATTTATGCTAGAAGTTGAGGAGAAACAAGTCCTCCACCTACCATTTTACAGATCTAAAAAGTGGGAGACTGTTTCAGGAAAAAGCTTCAGGCTCTGAACTTTTCAAATTTCATTTCTATTCTACCAAGCACATTCTTAGTGCCAGGTGCCACAGGGCATGTTCACGTTGATGTCTGAGTTTTTACCTCGACTTCTGGCAGAAACACACAGAGGGGGGATGCTGTTCCTTAAAGCCATTCTCAACAGTCAAAAATAAGCTGGACGTGGAATGCACAACAACCTGTGTGATTATTTCTCTCTACAACTAAGCTAAATCCATCTTTAACTCAACACCCACTTGGTAATATGTGTACAATAATCATAATCATTTCCAAATCATCAGACTCAGAAGGAAGCACAATAGAGAGGGAGATAGAATGGTAATACAACAGCGGCCTCACGTGCAATTAAGTCTCATTTTTGCAACATCTGCACAAACATTTGTGTCTTAGCTTGGACTACAACATGAGCTTGAAAACCTGGGTGACTTACAAAAAGAAAATTGCTCTCACAATGCTGGAGGCTGGAAATCCCAGATCAGGGCCAGCTCTGTTGGTTTCTAGTGAGGATCGTCCTCCTGCTGTTCAGATAACCACCTTCTTGCAGTTACCTCACTTCTGTCTTTTTATTATAAGGATATTAATTCTGTCCTCAGGACTCCACCTTTATGACCTTGCTTGACCATAATTACCTCCTTACTAACCCTCCTTCCAAATATACAGTCACCTTAGGGGTTATTGCTTTTCCAGCACACAATTCAATTTTGCAGTACACAATTCAAAACATGCACTATGACCATATGAAAAGTTGTTAAGATATCTCATTGGGATTTGGTAGGGGTTTATAAAAACATAAACCCTGCAGCTTAAGCTTAATTAACTTCTTGGAAAAATTCTCTTTGCCTAAATATCTTAGAGAAAATCATGGAAAGAAGAAAGTTGGGGCGAGATGCAGAGATTAGGAGGTCCCTTCTTCTAAATGAGACATTCTTCTCCAAGGGCTCCCACAGAGCTGCTACCAAAGGGCGTCAGCGGTGTCAGCTAGGACTCATGGAGCATTTGTGACTTTTTGCCATTGTCCATACACTCTGTTTCTCTGCCTACTATCGCACTAGCAGGAGAAAAAGTGAAGGGTTTGGTTTGTTTCAGCAGAAACATCAGAGACAGAGCAGGTGAGTTAATACATTGTTTTCTATAGTAAGTTTTGCAGGATACAGGGAACCTAAACCTACTGAGTAATGTCACCTTGGCAGTTTTCAAGTTGCAGCTAAGGAAATAATAGTTCCTGTGGTATACAGTACATAAACAGGAAATTTATATTCATTTGGATCTCAGACTACCTAGTCGTAAGCTCCAATGGTCTGTGATACAGCAAGATAGGACCACATCCAGAATTTATTTCTGCCCATGAACATGAAAAAGGAAGACCGTTGGCTTTGGTGGAGAGCAGGTAGAAGACTTTTCTTCCAGTGCATGAAGAATCAATGCCTGTTTACTTGTGCTTTACAGAACTTTGTTGTGGATACTGCAGCCTTCTCCATCCCACTGACATGACACTGTCCTGTGATTCATGTCGGCCACTGGGAGCAAAAGGGGCAACGTGGCCCTCCCAGTAAAGCTTGGAAAACCATTATGTTTATTCCTCTCCTACACTTTCCTTCTTCCAAGAGATGAGCAGGTCCCAGATGGAAGCTGCTCCCTTGGCCTGTGTCCTTGAATAACAGAGCCCTGGAGCACAGCTGTGGACTGAACTATAGTCAGCCCTCAGCTTGCATAGAAAGAGACTGGGAGGACGTGTGAAGGCTGCTGAGATACCACGGTTGGTTGTTACTACAGACAGCTGGGTGAGAGTGTAGCTCAGACATGGGATATTTGCCTATCATGTACCAGGCCCTGGATACAGTGTGCAGTGGTGCAAAAAAAGAAAAAGTCACAATATAAAAAAATAAAGACGAGCTAATAACAAACTTTATTCACATCTCAGATGCTGGAACTCATGAAGGAAAGATTGCATAATTCGGGATGAATTTTCAGGAAATTAAGTATGTAGGGAGGTTAGTGTATGGGGTAGAGAGTAAAGCAAGGCCATGGTAGGAGAGTTTCTAAGAGAATGAAGCTGAAGCTTTTAAAAGAATGCAAAATAATTGGATTAAGGGGCAGTGAGGACAGGATCTGTGCAGACAGTTGGAGATAGAAAATGCAGAGAGAAGATAAAGTCTAAAGGGCACACAGAATAGCTGTGTTAGACAATGTGCGGTACTGAATATTGCAAAGGGCTTGGATTTCAGTAAGAGTAACTGAACACTCATTTAAGGTTTTTAGTAGAAGGAATAAAGTTAGAATGACAGTGGACAGTGGGTGACAGTGTGGGTCAGAGCACTGCCTAAGGGGCTGAAAGAAGATGGTGAGAAGCTACTGTCTGCCCTGGTCTCTCCTCTCTGTGTTTCACAAAGAGGTTCTGGGATGATACCAGAAACCATGAAGGGTCTGATATTTTAAACCACTTTGCTGTCATAGGCCGGCTTGGCACTGCTTTATGTGGATGTGCGCAAGAGATTTGAAAGTATCGAGTCAGAACAAAAGGACTGTGACTCAGTAACAGTAGCATGGGTGGCTTCTTTTCCAGCCCATTTTCCTGTGTTCCAGTATGGAGATGGTGAATCCGGCGGTCCACAGATTTGATGAGTTCAAGTATAGGACAGGAGCACTGAGCTTGCAGATTTTATGGAAAGCAGAATGAAGAATAGATGCCACCCTTCAAAGTCTCTCACAGCAAATGCAAACTACAGAACTGGTCCAGGCCCAAAACAAAACCAAACAAAACAGTACAACTTTTCATTTTTGTCAAGAGCCCACAGGGCACACGCAGAACTTCCTCTCCAGCAAGTAATCGCAGTATTAGAAACAGAAAGCAGGTGTTTCAATCTTTATCTTGTTTTAAGAAATCTGTAAGTTTTTGTTGCTCTTCCAAGGGGGACAGAGCAAGAACTTCTGAGTGTGTTTCCAAAGAGTTTGCCACAGTTCTATTGCTGGGGAGATTGTGTTATCGCTCAGTAGAAAGTCATTAGCAATTACGGTGGCTTTGATGTGGGGGAGGTTTAAGCTATTTCTCCCAGTCAATTATTATTGGATGTAAACCTGTGATCAGTGAGAAAGAAGAAATAGAAGGCACGCAGACACCAAAAGGGTGTGAATGGTACAAACAGACTGCTTCTACTTTTAGGAAGTAAATCAACTAAAAGTTTAATTTGTGATTCAAAGTTTTCTATGGAATGCAAAAATTGCTGAGGTGTTAAACCTGGAAGGATAGAAAGAAAGAAAATACAGTGAGACCCACATTTGGTGCCGTCATTAACTGGAGGTAAATACCGTCAAGGTATAAATGTCTTACCTTTGTGGCTGTCACTGCAAGCATCGTCATACCTCTTTTACCCACCTTTCCAGTTAGAAAGGGCATGATATCAAACTGATTTATTTGTGGTGAAAAGTGTAAGGTTCAAAATTTAGGAAAATGAACCTGCCCAAGCCCCACAGATTTGACTCCCTTACGTGTTATTTTAAAGGTGCATGTTTTAAATATATTCACACTCCAAAAATTATGGGAAAGTATGCCATTTACAATTTTTTAAGAATTAATATAAGTATTTTATTGTCTAAAATTTGACTTCAGTGATAGACCCTTGAAAAATGAAACAAAGTATAATCTTTAGAACTTTGGCACCATAGACCCTTCATCTGCATTAGCTGAATATATAATTATACAGATTACCTCTACATAAAAATGTCTATTTATTGAGCTTCTGGAGTGCTGCTAGACAGATACTGGTGAGGAAAACAGATATCTTTTCAGTTTGAGGAAGCACATAATGTCATGGAGAACACAGGCATGATTACATCATAACAAAGACAAATACTTCCATAGTTCACGTCCCCCCAAATCCTCATGCAGTTAGTTGGTGGCTTTTAGAGTTTGTGACTGATCCATGATCCAATGCTGGGATTATGGGTGTGAGAGCTACACCTGCCCTAGGGCAGATAGTTTGCTGGGATTATGGGTGTGAGAGCTATACCCTAGGGGAATAGTTTGTATATGCAAGGGAGAGAAAGAGGCTGCAGGCGGTCATTCCTGCTGTCATTCCTCTCTTGCGCTTGTTGCTTTGCTGTGTACCGCCGCCATGAGCTGTTGCCCTCTGCCATGTGCCACTCTGCCTCAGAACCAGCCAAGTGTGGACTGAAACCTCCACAAACTGTAAGCTAAACAAACCTTTCCTTCCTTTATTTTGGGCTTCGGGTATTTTGTCTCAGCAACAAGAGAAAAGTAACCGAGACAGTGTTACAAAGGATATGTGTGCAAAGAACAGGGCTCTATGAAGAGCCATCACATGAACCTGTGAACTATGAGAGACCAGATAGTATCTCCCAGAAGGCGACATTCAGGGTGGATCCTAGGGCAGAGGAGAACTTAGCCAAAAGAAAATGAAAGGCCAAACAGCAACGAGGCCATTACTACTAAGCACATGGAAAGATGCTGAAAGATACTCAAAGCAGCCACGATGATAAAAGAAAGTGTTAAAACAATGAGACCGGAGTTGGAGGCCTAAGGCAGGTGCGGTGGGATGAAGGGTGGATCCAAAAGAGATCAAGTCTTCACCCCCAAAGCCTGAAATCCCTTCCCTGGGGAGAAGTCCACAGATGTAATTAAGGATGAGTTATAGCGATGAGGAGATGAAGATAGATAATGTGTAAGTGCTGTGACGAGGGTCCTTGTACCAAAAGGGAGGAGGATGGCGGAAACAGATGAACAGGCAGCGTGAAGACGTACCAGGGCACTCAGAGACACTGGTCTTGATGTCCCGTGGGGCACAGACTGCAGAGCCGCTAGCGGACCCTGAGCGTCTGGGCAGGGAGGTCCACTCCGTACTTCAGTCAGTGGGTCATTTGGGCTAAGTAAATGGTAAATCTGGAACACAGACCCAATACACTCAAAGTAATAAAGCAATTGGTAAATACTGAAAAGCAGTCATTTTGCCCAGGACATTCCCCTAAAACCTTGGTAGAGAGAGATTTAGATCTCTAATGGTTTCTATGTATTTAGTCTTTGTTGAAAATTTTAAGCAAACAAGTGGATCAGATTACAGGTTCCCCAAATATAGCACCTGTATTTAATATTTGTTTTACATGCACACCTGATATTTTTAAACGTTTTAGATGAAAATTTTCATTTTAGTAGGTAGATTTATTCCTCTCATTGTTATTAATAATGTAGAATTCACCAAAACAGTGTACATCAGGAAAAGAAAAACCTTGCAAAAATATTTTTATACTATTAATACTATTTTTAATACTCTGTTGAGAGATCATGAGATTAATACAAATTATGTTTGCACACTCTAATTACAAGAGTTGCTTAAAGTGGTTCCCCTTAGCTTCCAGACATTTGTTAGTACAGTGAACTGCTGAAGTGTCTATATATATTTTGTGGACTCTGTACATGCAGATATTAATCATATGTGTTGACTAAGGTGAGATAAATTTTAATCATAGAGTTAACACAATCATGAGATAAAGGAAATTTAACTACTAGATGCAATTCATCGCAATCTAGCCCATGATTCCACCACCTAACACAATTCATGGAAACAACAAATGTTAATTTGTACAGGAGTTTACTAGTTCAGGGCATAGATGTAAATAGATGTGTTTAACTATATTCCATGTGGCAACTTAAATATTAAAAGTATTTATACATCAATAGTTATATCTATGGGACTTAGTCACCATTAATTATAAGTAGTGAATTATATCAAAATGATTGACATAATTTTAATAACATAATAGGTGATAATTACTGAATTCTTCCCATACATCATGCACTGACCTAGAAGCTTAAGGTGAATTATCACATTTGCTTCTCTTAATAGTGCAATAAGGCATTATTATTATTAGTAGTAATTATTATTTCTTTTAAAGGTAAAACCACGAGTGAGAGATAAATTACTTGTCTCAGCCCACCCAGCGGGGAAGCAGGAAAACCAAGGCTTGGACTTCAGCAGTCTTAGCCCAGAACTATGAAGTACTCAAGTATTCAGCATGCTTTTTTGATGATTTTAGTTTGTTTATATTAGTACATTCAAATCAATGAAAAGCACTCTCTCCATAAGTTGTTAGAATATTTCAAGTCACTGCCAGTCCACAGAAGAAAAAAGGATTTCCTTTGGTATGTGTGTCTTGGTCACCTTTTAAATTCCTGGTTTTGCAACTAGCTTTCCTTGAATAAATGCCTATTCAAAGAGTAGATAAACAAAAGAGACCGCTTAAGTCTGAGTATGAGGTTGATGGATACCGAACTGTGGGGTAGATGTTGAAAATAAGAAAATAAAATGTAGGAAGAAATAGTCACTATATTTTAGGGGATATATTAGAGATACCCTTACCAGTTATTTCAGGAGTCTCCAGGCCTTTTGATTTTATATTTGATTATTTGCACAGAAATATTAATATACCATCTACAGTAGTAGCCAGACCCAATATTTGTTAGACTTTAAAACATCATTACCAATAGTTGAATACTGAACAGTTAAAAATTTCTTTCTAACTTTGCACAGTACATTTTACATAATTTTCAATAAACTTGTGGCAGTTAATTATAGGAAGATATAGATACATAGATAGAAGGCAGGTTCATAGATAGACAAGAAACAATTGGATATGTATGGACTATCCTAATAATTAATCTGTAATAAACCAGCGCATTGTAAATTGACATCTCTTTTTATCATACCAAAACTTAAATGCTAAAGTTCTTTATCTGCTCAGCAAATTGTAACTCATTCAAATAAAAGAACTCTAACCGAAACCTTATTGTTATTTATTATTTAAAAACTTGGCTTGTCCAGACCCTATTTGCATGATGTCTTCCTGGATTCAATGCAAACATGTCAAAGTCCATTGCTCTGTGTGCATGGTTGGGGGTCCAGGTGAGTCACCAGTGCTCCTAAACTCTCCTCTGTTTTTGCAGGAAAGCGATCACCCTCTTTCATCTTGCTTTGCAGCACTCAGAAGAACATGGGTGAGTAAACTTTCTCCCATCTTTCTGGGGATTGAGCAAAGCGGAAGCCCTCCTCCGTCTCTCCCTCTGTCTTTCTGTGTGTGTGTGTGTGTGTGTGTGTGTGTGTGTGTGTGTGTGTGTGTGTGTGTGTATACCTGCCTGTCTGTCTCTGTCTGACTCTTTCTCTCTCTGTGCCTGTCTGTCTCTCTTCTTATCTTTCTTTCTTGATATAATGCTTATTTATTGTGGTCTGCTTCTCTTAATTTATAAGCTAATTCCAAAAGTAGCACAAAGTCTTCCTTTTATCTCAATTATAGGTTAACTTATGCAATGCAGTGTCCTGTGTAGAAAGTGTCCCCCAATTTTTACAGGTAAAATTAATTTTTCATAATAGTTTCTTTGGCCATATACTTACAGGCTCCTTTATACAACTACTGGATTCCTAAAGCTGGTTTCCAATACACATTTTAAAAAGAGCTTTAAATACGGTTGAAAGTTTTAAATATGGTTATTCCTTGCTAGGTTGAAAAACTAGCAAGTTTTTTCATTTGCTTTTGGGTTAAGTAATATGAAAAAATGTGTTGCTATGCAAGGAATAATTTTGATTTAAAAATGCTACATTGAAAGTTCTGATTTTTATGCTAATTAATGAAAAAATTTCCTTCACAAATATTTTGTAGCATGAAGACATTCATGTTTCAAGGGGGAAATTGAAGAAAATTGAGAAATCTTTTAAATGTGAAATGATGATTCTTCTTTTTTGTAGAGAAAAAAATCAAGATTTATAGCAGTCATTAAACAATGCATTAATGTTACATTAAAGAACTTAGTTTCCCTGAATCAAAAGCCTGAAACAGTCCCAATATTAAACCCCAAATCTTCCTTCAAGGTATGCTTAAACTAAGCATTAATATATTCAAATAACTGGCAACTGGATTTTCAAGAGCATGACAATTAGCAAAAGAAAATAATTTAAGGCAACAAAAATAAGAAAAAGCAGGATCAACTTGATAGTAGTTAAAAATACATTCAAAACTTGTGAAGATGTTTTCTAGAGTATAAAAAGGTATCAAACCTACTGTGTTAAAATTACAGATGCAAGATATGTTGAATGTGATCTTTTCAACTAAATTCCATACAACTTGGTACATGAAGTTACAGTAGAATACTGCCTCTGCATATAATAGGCTTTGTGATAATTCTCAAACAATGTCTGTCTACAGCCCTGCTCTCCCTGAGCCCAGAACTTCAGATTGTATAGAAGCAGATCTTGCTGTATCCTACAATGCCAAAGAGGGCTCTTGGCCTAAACAGCCAGCATTGGCTCATAGTAAATGGGTTAGCCATTTTCAACAACAGCAACAAGGAAATTCAAATTAGAGGACAGCAATTCAACTGAAATATTTACAGTGAATACAAACAATCCTCTGATAAACCAGCACAAGAGAAATGAGACTCATCCTGTTTGGATTGAGGTCCTTAAACCATAAGATCAAAGATATGCATTTCGGATAATAAGTATCCATTAATAAAACTTCAGTGATGTCTTCACTGTAAGAAATAAATCACAAAGCATGAGCTATATCTCCTTTGAGACATATATGAAGGTCTCCTATGGATCTGCTTGCTTAGTGTTTCCCACGGCATGTGGATCCCTGCAGGGGCAGCTGAGCAGGAAGGAAAAGTGGCATCAGGATGAGTGATTAGAAACAATATTTTCTTATTGACGATATGAAGGTTAAAAAAAAGCAATAGGTGCTCTTTGTTTCATTGACAGGCTTGAGAATGACCACTTTTTAAAATTCCTCCAAGAATGATCTACGTATTTCTTCTGGTGCTTGTAACACTTTATCCTCTGTAATAATACATAGAAAAATTATACAAAGTTGGCACAAAAACCCCAACAATCCCTTCTTTCTGCACACTTGTGTGCTTTCGCAGATGTAACCATTGTGTACAGCCAACGCCTATCCTTCCACTCTTTCTCCATGTATACACAAGCACACACACACACACACACAGAGTGATGGTTACAAATGGAATGATTGTATTGGGATGATGTGTGTTGCAGAGAGGGGGGAGGAAAGAATATTACCTTCAAAAGAGCTATACATCTACCACATAGTGAGCTATATGCTTCTGTTCATGTAGGGCTATTTCATGCTTTTAAAGACTTTCATACTATTGAAAATATTCACAGCCCATAATTTGCTACTCATTTTTCTATGGATAGATAGTTAGCATTTTTCTAGGGGTTTTTGCTGTTACAAATAATAGTGTAATGCAGTTCTTCGAATTTTACATTTATGTATATTTATGAGTACTTTTGTAGGTTAGACCTAAGTATGCACATTTTCATTTTTGACAGATTAATGTCAACTTGTCAGCCTCAAAAGCTCTAGCAGCCCAAAGAGATGCATCAATTTATACTTCTATCAACCTTACATGAAGGTACCAATTTATGGGGCTATTTTTGCTATTGTAATTTATCACATTTTCATTTCCAGTTCTATAATCTGATTAATGAAAATTGAAATCTTATTATCATGTTTATTTGCATTACTGATTACTAATGAGAATAACATTTTTATTTTGATCGGCTCCCAGCATTTTTAGTAGAGAAATTGTATTTACTTTGTAAATTTTCCAATTATCTTTCTAGCTTGTGCTAGAGGTACAGGGGTTCCTTGTGAAAAGTAAAACATTTTCCTGCTCAATGAGCACTTTCAGTTTAGTTTTAGGCAGTACTTGTGATGAGTTTCATGCAGACGAGGTACACAGAGTTAAGTGACCTAACCAATGTCTGTGAAGCTTTTTATTTTTTGGTTCTGTTTATGAAGAATAGAGCACAGTGAACTTCTTTTATGCTTTGGACTATTGTCCATCTCCTCTTCCTCTGGTGCTCACATTCTTCCTTTTGTTGAGGAAATTATCTTGACACTATGCGGTTCTGTGACTGACATGGTACTCTTGACTCCAGGGGTTAGCACAAGTAGGAGAGTTGACCAGTGCATGAACTGTGACCTCAGTGCCGCTGCTGGGAGAACAAGAAAGGCCAACCTGGGGACTTAGGTGTTACACCGGGCAAAGAGAAATGGTTTATTGAGTGGGCCTTTAGGTAGTTGTCAGCCGAGAACTTTCTGTGTTCATCTTATCAAACTTCAGTGGACATTGCCTGAAAATAAATCCAGCACAAAGGAAGAAACACAGGGAAATGGAGTGGAACTCATTCCTGATCACCTTGGTTTGGGTAATGGTTTCATCGGTACCGAAACGCAGGGCCAGCTGTGGTCTTTCCACTTTGGCTAGCGAGTATGTTCTGAGATTGCTGTATTTTTGGAGTGCTGCTTCGATTTGAGCTCCATTCTACTCGTAATTTAAAAAAGTCCTTTTCCAACCCACCTTCACCCCAGTGTAGTTTAAAATTTTCTTGAGCTTCCCCATAGTTTATGTATGTAATAATTTCCCCCTGTATTTACAAAGGAAAGATATTGCAAAAACATTAGTATACTAAAGTATTAGCCAAGAAATAAAAATGTCAATTTATTGAAAAAAATGCCTTAATATTTCATAGCATCCTTCTGTGTGTCATTCTCGTTAGATCTCTGCCTCTGTCATTTCCATGTAGTATATCTTACCTTGAGCTATTATTTTTACTGAAAACTGGATATTCTTACTTTCATAACATTTTGGTATTGTTTTTGCATGTAATTCCCTCACTCTTCCTACTTGTGACCAATATTAACAATTTGCTGTATTGGCAATGTGGCCTTATTTTTCTCCATATTCATGATATCACTATAGAAATACACGATAAGAATTTTTCCAAATTTTAGAGAAATGTTGTGAGAAATTGTATTTACTTCTCAATATCTTACTATTCTTACATAATAGTGCCTAAGAAACTTCTAATTAATGACCTAAATGACTTATGATTTGTCATATATAACAATCAGCAGTGTACTTTATTTTAATATATTTTGCCTGCACAAACAGTGGAGCAATTACATTCTTGTCTTTTATTCCAATGTGAATATATGCTTTAAATTTTAATAGATGCTTTTGAGATGGCTTCTCCTAAAAAAGTAAGAAACAAGAAATGTTTCATCAGTACTCAAGAATTAGCCACAATGCCACACAAGCTGTGTTACCATTCCTAATAACTACAAATCCCTGTAAACACTATTTAGATCACCAACCTGTGTTTCTACACTGTCATACTTAATACTGACATTGAACACCTTTACACGTGTGTGATTTATTTCAAATTAATAAACAATACAAATGCATTGATGCCTTTCCCCAACTTTATGGTAGTTGGGTCCGTATTCTCAAGTGCTGTAGAATTATTTTTAATATATAATTTAAAACACCGGTCCCATAAATAGTTTATGTTTGTAGACATCATGCCTTAATCCTTTGTATTTGGTTCGACTTACTGCTGCTTCTTCTCTTCCATATATTTTCTTTCTCACACAAAGGATGTTTTTTGAAGCCTGGAGGTTTCTTTACCCTTCATATATTTTGCCTATATAAACAATGAGCAATTACATTCTGGCGATTTATTTCAATTTGAACATATGTTTCAATTTTAGAAGATATTTTTGAGAATGGCTTCTCCTGAAGAAGACATCTGGAGATGGTAAGGGGGGTTTGTCTTCATGGGATATTTGGTTTTATAGTCCACAAGCCATTACACATGCCCTCTATTTACCTCTGTGTGCAAGTCTTTATGTAGACATATGATTATGTATGTACTGGTTAATTCTTTGGTGCAAGGATCTGTAATTTTTGAAAATACCATCAACTTTCTTCCAAAGTATGGTTATCATTTTATGTTCTGACCAATAGTGAATGACATTCACAGTTGCTCCATAGTCCTGCCAACAAACCATTTGGTCAGCCTTTCTATAATTTTACATTTTTTCAAAAGACTTAAAGTGATACTACACTGTGGCTTCAGTATTTAACATTTGTGTAATTAATGGTATTAAACAATATTTCAAATGTTTATTTGTGGTTGACATAACTTCTTTATGGATGCAAAAAGATTGTGTGTTTAAATATTTTGTCCACTTTTTAGTGAAGTTGTTGAATTTTCTTGGTTCCTTTCTCACGATCAGCTTCGACAGCTGTTACATTTCAGGTGTGTCATTTATATAATTTAATGTGGTTACCGTTATGGTTGGTTTTTAATCTATTTTACCTATTTTATGCTTTTCCTGTTTCTAGCTGTGCCAGTCTTTCCATCTTGAAAATATTCTTTTGCATTGAGTGTATTTTACAACCCAGTTTTCATTATTCATATCCCCTCAAGTCGTGTTTTATTTGCTCATCTGTTTATAATGTTTGCTTTTTCTTTTATTGTGCATTTTAACTTATCACTATGGTAGTTTTAATGTGATTTGTATTAGTCAGTTTTCCTATTTGGGATATAATATCTGATATCCACATCTTAAAGGAGGAATTGAGTCGGCATACGGTGTCAGAAGATCCAGTTCAGGACTGACCCACTTCGGAATAAAAACACTATAGCAGAAGTGGGTGACAAAGTAAAGCTGCACAGTTCATGGCAGCTGGGAATCAGGAAACAGGAACAGTACTTGAAAAGAAGGGGTCTGTGTACAATCCCCAAGGTGAAACCTCCAGGAGCGCCATGACCCACCCAGAAGTGTGACTTACTGATCCCCTGGGTAGCTCCAAAGCAAATCAGGTTGATGCGATTAAACTTAATCCCTAAATACTGTAGCACTGTACACTGTGTAAGTCTTAAAAAATCTATATTCTCCTTTTCCCAAGTAACCACTTTGGCATCATTATTCATGTTATAAAACATACATGATTATTTTTATTTAATCAATAAGTTCTCATTTAGGAAATGTTTACATCATAGGATAAGTGTATTTTTAATTTATTCACCTGCTTAGCATTTTTACACATTTCCTTCTCATGTGTAAATCCCGATTTCAGTTTGCTGTTAGTTTGCTTCTGCAGGAAAAATTGCTTTCAGCATTTCTTGTACTTCCACAGTGAAAGTGATGAGGGAAATATTTTAATTTTAAATTTCTTCAGAGATACTATGTTTCATTGTTTCCTTTTGTTTCACTCCCTGTACTTCATGGATAATGCTTCTTTACCTTTCAGCTTGCTGTCCTCCTACGAGGAATTTACTTTATTCAATTGTAATGTAATGTACTTTATTCAGTTGAAAGTCCTTTACTTTCTTGTTTCTTTATCCCTGATTTTTTTTGGTGGGGGCAGAAATCAAGCTCAGGACCTTGCACTTGCCAGGCAGACACTTGTGCTGCTGAGCTAGATCCCTTTTCTCTCTGATCTCAAGCAGTTGTATTAGGATGTTCTCCAAATAATTTTAGTCATGTCACTGAGTTTGAGGTTCACTGAGCTTGTTGAATCTGTGCACTTAATTTTCATCAGATTTGTACATTTTTTGCCATTTTCTTTAGTACACTTTCTTCCTTCTTCTACCATTCCTTCATTCTAGGGTCTCTAATTATATCTCCCACAAGCTGCCTGAAATTGCCTCACAGCGCAGTGATACACAATTTCTTTATGTTTCCTTTTTCCTTCACTTAATTTTGCTTGGTTTCTTTAGCTAATGTTGAGGCTATTAATCTTCTATTCTGCAGTATCTATTCTTCCATTAATCCTTCCCAGGTTATTTCAAGTCAGCTAGTACAGTTATCATAGCCAAAATTCAGCTTGAATCTTTTTATAGTTCTACATTCATTTTACACGCTTCTGTTTTCCTGTAGCTTCTTATACAGATGGATCAGAGTTACAATAAATTTTTTTTTGTTTGTTTGTGTTTTTTAGTTAATTTTAGTTAATTGTGTTTTCTCCCCAGGGTAGATCAATCATATGTCCTTGCTTCTTTGCATACCTGGTCAGATTTGAATGAACATTAGGCGTAAATTTTCACATGTCATGTTTGCAAATCTTTACTTTCTTATACAGTGATCAATTTTGTTAGTGACCTTGGTCAAGTTTCCTGAAAATTGATGTTATCTCTTGCTGTTAGGCCTTCTTAAGCAGTTCTAGAGCAGCATTTCCTCTGGATCTAATTTTCCCTACTACCAGACTATCCTCTTTGAGTGTTCCACCCCTTTACCTGTGAGTCTGTACTTAGTCTCTGTGATTCTGCTCACAGTTTTCCCTGGTGTTCATCTCAGATGTTTCTGTCCTTGGCCTCTGATTATTTTCTCCCACACAGATTGTGATTAGTACTAAGCTGAAGACACAAGGGACACTCTTGACACTTGTAAGCAGCAGTGCTTTTTCTCAGCATCGCTCTGTGAACCCCAGCCCTTAGCCTTAGCCCAATCAGAATTCAACACCACTTCTTCAATTCAAGGCGCAAACCAAAGTGACCTGGGTTTCACCTCACTGCAACGCCTGGAAATTGTTTCCCTGCCAGAATACCGTGGCAGTGACACCACCCACCTTGTTTGTTCTCCATTGTTGGTGAAACCCTCTCTTAAGGGCATAATCTCCAGTGCCCTGGCAAACGTGCTGCTTGAGCCTGGAGTATAAATTCTGATTCAACTGATTGCTCCATTTTTCTAATAATTGGAATTTTAGGAAACATTTTAAGATTGAAAGGGAATAAATGTCAAGAATTGTTGTTGGAATAAATTCTACTCGTACTGTTAAATAGACACGCAGGGTATGGTAAGGAACACTGAAGAAGCACATTCAGTTTTAATAAAACTTCCTTGTAGTTTATGTACAGTTTTCTCATAGGCCAGTTATTCAAAGTTGGCAAAGAACAACAATGACTTTTTTATTGTAGTGCATCTGTGAATGCATATCTTAGTGAATGACAGAGTTTAAAATACACATCTTAGAATTACTTAAAGGGAAAGATTAATGGATTTTTCTCCAAAGGATTTCCTGGAGAGGAATATTAAAAGAGATGGTAAGTTAAGCCATGAATTTAAAAACTAAAGAGAAGAAAAGTATTTACTTTGAAAGATTTTCACAAACATACCAGTTCCCACTCTGGAAAAGTTAGTCATCTGCCTTTACCATATTTTATTAGTAAATAAGCCTTTGATGTAACAAAACCCCAAATTCACCTACAGATTGTAAAATTTCATTTAGTTTTACTTTTAAAATTTTTCCTTTTTTATTCTGGGTCTACAATCTATAATATTTGTATGAAAATAATCAATTGTTATTAATGATGGAGTTGTATTTCTTTTAAGCAAATCTTATATACATATAAAAAACAGATAAATTGGAATACACTTTGCCATTTCATTACTTATTTTCTGCTTGGTAATTTAATTATAGTTCTCTGGTTAGTGCTTTGCATTTTGTTTCAATAAACTATCTATTTATGTTTATTAACTTCTCTAAATTAAGTGTGTTTTAGGGAAAGGAGCAAGAAGCTAAGAACACTCAATTTCAACAGATTTAGGCATTAAATGTATAAAGTTCCTGAAGTCAAAATATCTGATGTCTCTTCTTTGGTTTATAGGTCTTAAAAATTATAAATCAGGCAATGAAAACTCCACAAAGGCCTACTTCTTGGTTGTGTATACCTTTATTGCTTTAAAAATTAAAAACTAGTTTTAAGCTTTTGGATAGATTGGCACATTTCTAAATATTCTTCAAAAAGCAGTTCCCAGTTTCCCATTATGGTGAAATAAATCACAAAAAATAAAACTAACAACCTCACATGCTGAGATCATAGAATTACATTACCAGGGTTTGAATAAAGGTAATCATCAAAAGCAGAGTGCAACTGAGAAAAACATCTAAGATCTAATAAGTGATAATCCTTCCTTTATTCTTTGACAATTGACTTCCTGATAATAGGAAATTTGTAAACTTGTATAATTAATTTTTGATTCTTTGATGCAGGCATTTAAGCCATAGACCAGATATTCTCAATGGGAAGAGAGTATTCTGGGTTCTAGCAGAATAAATTCAAAGGTTTTATTTTTCTACCTCTATTTACATACTTGAGTTTACTCTAACTGCCAAAACTGTTTTTGGGGTCTAGTTATATATGATTGATCTGTGCTAGTCAAAATGCTTATTTTCTATAGCTTAGGATCATCACTTATAAAAGTTAAACCATTAGATTATTTTTAGGTTAAAATAAGATAACATCAATTACTTAGCACAGTGCTTTGTAAGCACATGGTAAATCCTCAGTGAGTGCTAAATAAATATCAGCTATGTTACTACTTCTCACTCTGATTTCAGGCACACAGAACCATCCCTGCTGGGGGATGTGTTTCATAACATTTAAAGGTGATGAGACAGAAAACCATTGGAAAATTTCAAGTTTTAATAAGCAAACTGGACATTCATCATCCATAGCCCAGCAGATGAATAGGTAAATGTACAAAGCATGAATTCATCTCACAATTTCTTGCTTCAATTATTGTAACTTCATGGAGTGAGAGTCAATGTAATAGAATAAATACAATGAGTATCTATAGCTTATTCCCATGTGGATCCTACATATAGATCCTGTATATATTTTTCTTAGACTGATTGTGAAGTATTTCATAGTTTGATGCTATTATAGATTTAATTGTTTTCTTAAATTTTAATTATGTCCATACCACTGTGGTGCACTGACAAATGGTGGTCAACCAGAAATGGAGAAGAAGAAGGAAGGCTGTTGGGAGCTGGTAGAAGCTGTAAGGAGCTGTTGGTTCTTTTGGAGGATCTTCTCATGCTGGTTTTCCTGATGAACTCTGAAGAGCTCAGAACCTTGTAGCACTGAGAATGGCTTTGGTTCACCTTGGGGGAGCTCTGGTCCTCACTTTGAGCATCTCTCCCTGGCTCCAGAGGGCAAGATGGTGCACTGCCAGTTTTCTAGAGAAGCTTGTTGCCTTAGCTTTCCTGATGGGAACTTAGCCGTCCTGATCATCAGAGGAGTTCAGGACCTCACTGTTGCTGAGGACGGCGGTGGTAGTTTTGGGGGAAGCTTTGATTCTCATTTTGAGCATCGCTTCCTGGCCCCAGTGCAGATCCCTTAGCCTGCTAGCACAGATCCTTCATCCCACTGGTATACACTTTCTAGATTCCACCACTGACCTTTGGGCCTTCCCAGCGCAGACCTGTGAAACAGACCTGCATGAGACGTTATCGTGGACTCCAGTTGGATTCATGAGAGACATTGTTATGGGCTCTCTGTCTTCAGCTGGGCTCATGCAGGACATTATTGTGGGATCCAGGCCCTCAGCTGGATTCTTTGGTCCTTAGTGTGTGGACAGATATCCTGCACTCTCTTGCATATAATTCTTTGGGTGACTATTATACAAAATCTTATAAAATATGTGTCTTGTATTATATTATTCCCCTTGCAAAAAAACCTCAACCAACACAACCAATATAACAAAACCTTACTCTTCTTGCCTATTACTTCCACATTTTCTTAGTTGATATTTGCAGTTATGTAAATTTTATTATTTCTGAAGGAAGTTTTATTTCTTTCTTCTATTTTCTTCCTTAAATGTTTGTTAGAAAACACAGATGTAATCCTTTCTGCCTATGCCATTATTTTTAAAAGTTATTAATTATTATCAGTTGTGATCTGAGAACATACTTATGATTTCTGCTTTCAAATTAGTTAAGGGTTATATTCTGCTATTATTGAGGAGAATAGTCTATAAATGCCAAATTAAATTGGTTGATAGTGTTTTTCAGTTCAATTATATCTTTTTCAGTTTTTCATCTGCTTGGTCTATCAATTATCAAAAAGAAGTGACAAAATGTAAAATTATGGTTATGAATTTGTGCATGTTTCTTAAGTTCTATTTTTATTCTTATATTTTAGTTTTATTAGATGTATATACACCTAAGTTATTTTATATTTTCTTAGGAAATAGATCATTTTGTTCTTATTTTATTAGTAATTTACATTCATTATATCTCAGATATTAATACATTCCTAAATTCTACTGTGTCAAAAATAACTTTGCTACTTGAGCCTTCTTTTATCACTAGAGTAAAATGTTATCCATCCTTCTATTTTTAACCCATGTGTATTTATATTTTCAAAAATTGTATTTAAACTCTGCAGTTAATCGCTGTGTTTCAAGAAACTGACTTAACTGAGATAAATGTGAAGACAAGAAATTTCACTATGAATTGACAAGAGAACTGAGCCTACCTTTGGTGAAGTGTCCTGTTAATTAGTATGGAAATTGGTTTTTCCTGGCAGCCAAACTAGAGAAAAAGAATGTATCTCAAATAACGATGTATTTGCCTCTTTTAGCCATGGAGTCACTTAACTGATAATTTAAAAATGTTATTTCCCATTGCGCTTTCCATTGGTTGTTACCTTAGCTCATTATCTGCATTGCACTGTAGCTTGGGCTCCTCTGCTTGGACGGTCATTGGCCCTGGGCTAAGTGTAAGCAACGGAGCAGAGGATGGAGAGTGAGAAACCTGGGCAGCAGCACCCTTCTGCTCACCGTGCTGTCGCCTTTAAAGGATGTTTAGCCTGGGTCTTGCTCTCTCGTCTCTTATTTATTCCTCTCTCTTACATTTTAATTACCTAATGAGTCACTGGACTTGCAAAAATGAAGTTATGCTCTCTCTCTCTCTCTCTCTCTCTCTCTCTCTCACTTTCTCTTTATATATATGTAGGTTTGCTGGGCAATCAGTGAGAGAGGGACAACTTTGGTTCTGTCACAAAACCAGTCAAAGTGAGCCCACTTCCATAAGCACCTGCACAAGCCTACAGTCCATTAGTTCCACCTTTCATTCCCGTGCTGTCACTCGCTGTGTCCCAGTAATGCACCATCTTGGCTTCTTGAGACTTTACTGTGCATGTGTATTTTTCTCTGGGTGGTTCTTTCCAAGGTCTCCCTGGTTTGGGGAGGGGATGTATTTTTACATGATTATTCATAGAATAACTACTTTTAGAAGGATTTCTCTATCTTCGGAGATTAAAGCAAATTCAGATCAGAGAATAGTGCAACAGTGCTGCTGGAAATATTTGCATGGAGGATCCAAATCTGGGTGCAGTTTAAACTTCAACTTATTTAATGCTACAGATGTTGAATATGTTATAAGAACATTACCACTAACACTTTCATACAAATAACTTCTATAAACCTATAATAAATGAAACAGCATAGAATGTATAATAAGAATGGAAAATTTTCAAAATACAGAATCTAAAAATAGACCCATTAAAACTAAAGCGAAGAGAAATCACCCAATAGGTGGACACTTCCTGGAAAAAGCGTTAAAGAGTGCAGCCTGTAGGATTTAGACATATTTTAAAGACTTTTTTGCATATCTGTGAGCAAATAGCTTTGGGAAATTAAGAAAGAAAATTAATATAAAAAGCCACTGGTTTTCTTACTCCCAAAGTTTGTTTCAATGTGTCACTCACAACAAAACTCTAAAGTGTGAAAATTTGCCAAATTTGTTAGGTTTTAGAAAGTGTTCACATCGGCATGTGCTATGGGGGAGTATTTTGAGGAAAATATTTTGAGAAGCAGTGAACTAGTGTTGTTGAGAATATGAATATAAACTACTATAACAGTGCAGGATCAGAGGAAAATAGAAGATAAACTTCAATAATAGCGATATCATAGTCAACTTACAGAACTATAAATTAATGTAAAATTTTAAATTCTGACTCAAATTGTCCTTAGGAGTCTGTCCAAATATCTATTAAAGGGAAAAACACATGAAATGCTTGAGATTTATGTGTTGTAGATATGATGTGTGGGATAAGAAGGCAAAAGTTAAGCACTATTTTATATTTGCTAATTATGATAGAGATGGCTATTTAATTAGTGTAATAATGGTTTCCTTATCTAAATCTATCATAATTGATTAACACATTATTTAAATCATACACTGGTTTTGAATGTGTTTATTGCACAATAACCACAACTTAAGCTATAGGATATTTAATTAAGGCAAATTATTTACCATAGTTTGAATAAAATGTGTTTGACCAGGTGTTCATCTGTTAAATGCGAGTCATATTTAGTGAGATTTAAACCAGTTACATGAAGTGCTCATGTGGAGGAGTAGAACAATTGTGACTGAAAGTTGCATGTTTAATGCATCATGCAGTCACACTCAGGAGGGTAAATTGATAAGTTTTTTAGTATTTCTACCAGCAAATATTTTTACACTTTATTAACTATAATATTATAAGTCAGCTATCAAATTTTATAAGCATTTTAAAATACATATCTTAAACTCACCACTGTTGCATATCACTTACAGATGTTCAGGGATATTTGATAACAACTGCACAGGCAATGAGGTCTTCTTCATAGTATAATGAATGTACTCCTCTGAAAGTACATCGTGTTCTTTATTGTGCAAACATGAATGTATCCTGTTTTCAACCTTTTGTTCTCCCCTGGGAGAAAAAAGCTGTGATATACTAGTACACAGTATGATATTTAGAGACAACTCTACCTTTCAAAAAGCTAATAGATTTTGAAAGTTTTCACCATAAAAGTGATAATGTTTGTGGAAATAAGTGCTTCACCCGACTTAAACATTTCACAATATATAAATAGATTAAATATTGAATGTGTCCCAGTAACATGTGCCATTTTGGGTTTCATGGGTCAAATAAAATAAATTAAAAGTTAAAAAAAATGAATGAATGAAATGACTTGATTTGTGTACTTAAATTGGGTAGCTTTTTGGTTTGTAAAGATGATAACTCATAGAGTTGTTGTTGTTGTTTTTAATGAACCAGTAAGGAGAGTTTATTGAGAAAAACAAATTGTTAATTATTAGTTCATATAAAATGTATATGTTGAAACTCTAACACCGTTTTATGGTATTAGAAAATGAAGACTTTGGGTAGGAATTAAATTGTAAGAACAGAGGCTGCAGCACAAATTACAGCCATTATAAAACAAAAACAGAGACTATTTCCTCTTTCTGCTGTCTGTCATGAGAGGACACAGCAAAAATAAACAAAAAACAAAAACAAAAAATGGCTAACTGTGAACCAGAAAGAGCACCATCACTGAGCACGAAATCTGATGGCCCTTTAACAGAGGCGGAAAGTCTCTGTTACTGTGAGAAAGACATGTTTTTATTCAGTCTGTGGTATCCTGTTATGGTAACCAGCGCTAAGGAAAATTTGTTCTGAAAGTAATTTTAAGAAATGAATCTTTGAGTGATACCAGCAAGAGGGCTGACTGGAGGCTTTTAACGTGCTTCCTACTTCAGACAAAAGCACTAGAACAATGAATAAAAACTACTTTTTCTGCAATAAGTCCAAGAGGGCTCTGAGAATAGCAAAGAAGCAGTAGAAATCCTGCACAGCACAAAAACGTAGGATGCTGCATATAAAAAGCCAACACTTGCTGTTACCGTCCAATCTGCACAGTCGGAATCAGCTCCGAATCAGCAGGAGGACTGCAGCAGGGAAGAGCGCAGCAGGAGCGCCCCGGAAGGGCCGAGGACACCTGCATTTCTTGCTAGCAGTGAGCACTACAGTGCTTACAGGTTTGCGTCGGCTGAGGGATCTACCGCAACTTCACAGATTGAGGCAAAGGCAGAGGAAGGGGCCCTGCTGAGCCCCAGACTGTGGACTGACCTGCTGTTTGTGCTTTACGTCACCATGAATCCAGACTCTCCGCTGAAGTGCATCGGAGTCCAGCAGTAAGGGACCATGCACCTTTCGGAAGTCAGACTGTGGCACCGCCGCAGCACACCCTGCTGGTGGTGCTTCGCTCCTAACCAAGCCGCTGCTGTATCCACCCAGCCTACCACGAAGGCACTCCACTCCTCCTGCTCCGGTCACTGGTGCTCCCTGCACGTCCAGGCACGTGGAGGAGGTGCCTGGATACCAGTTTTACAGAGCAGAAAGGGTCTCTGCGCCCAGGGGAGCCCAGGCTCTCTGCACACCTACACACCCACGCTGCTGGCACATGGCCAAGGCGGAGCCCTGGCCACTCCCTAGGGATGTGAGGCTTCCAATCACCAATGCAGTTGCACTCTCAACTGCAAAACTGATGCAGGGCTATGGCCCCCCAGGCCCTACATGGGGGGCCATCCAACCTGTGTAGTATGGTTCTAGGGCTCATTCCTAAGGAAGCAAGCCTTAATCAGCTCAGCTACGTCAATCTCTTCCAGGCCAGATGGAGCGCTCTGTCTACCTGGGAATAGATTATATCTCTGCACTTTGAGCTGTGCGCGCATCCTGCCAAGGCATTGCTGTGCTTCTCTCCCCTTCTCCTGGGCTTGTGCCCAAGCCACAGCAGCATTATGCCACGTCTGGTTTTGTACTGCTGTTACACCTGGCCAGACACCCTCATTTGCTGGAACGTCTCGCCGTCCTAGAGCCCCTGACCTGCCGCAGTGTCCTATGGATTCCAGTCCCGGCCTTGTAGCTTTGCTCTGGTCTCCACCACCTGGCATAGCTGTGAACTGTAATTTTCTCAGAGCTAGGCCAGCGTGACCTCTGTCTACAGTGTTAGAACCATAGACAAATCCCAAGCCCTTGCGGTCTAAAATGCTGTGGTGTGCTTCAGAGTGACGGGCCCTGGCCCAGGGAGAAGGACCTGCATCCACTTCACCCTTAGGAAGAACATGATCTTTAGTTTGTATTCTACTGTTTCACACATTCAGATTAATTCTGCCAAGATATTGGAGTTCAATAGAGCATATAAATATACACTTTCTATTGTTATTCCTTTTAGTCTAGAAAATTTTGCAAATAAAAGTCAATTGGTAGATATATTTTGAATTAATTTAAGCATTGGCTTAAAAGAAAGTGTAAGAATCTTTCCTAGTTAATATACCATAAAGTAGTATATTTTTATACTAAGATGCTCTACTATAAAATAGTTTTTAAAATGCAAGTAAGTTTATAATAATTTAGATCTGTTTACTCAAATATTTGGAGACACATTAAATGGCAAACTGATTACCAATTCGTATGCTTTGGTATTAAATATCAGAATGCTAAATATACATCCTATTTCTTTATTTATATTAAAATTTTAAAATAAAATTTAATTACACATGAATAAAATACATTTTGGGTGTATAATAAATCTTGTTCTTCAGAATGGACTTAAAATAATATTCAATTAGTACCAAAAAGGCAACAGAATTTTTATTTATTCTAAGAACATTGTTTTACAAGTTAAGGTGATGAACATATTATTTTCCTACACCACTTCTGGCTTTATGTCTTATTCTGCATGACATATAGCTAATTGAATAATTTTAGCATGAATGTATCAAATTTATTTATGTAATGTTTGAATGTCAGAAAATAATCATGTCAGCAAATTGCAAATAATCTCTCTAATTTATGAATATTATAGATTTTCTTTGGGGCAGACTTCTGTGTATTTTAGAGACACCAAGGAAAATATTTCATTGTAAATATGTCTGATTTTAAAATGCACATATGTAAATATACAGTTAAAAATAAAGTTTTTATATAAGGACACTGCAGTTTAAATAAGAGAGATAAATAAAGGTAATAAATCTTTGAAGACAGAAACAAAATACCTCATTCTTATGAGTTAACTATTTACTTATTTTGTGCAGAAGAAAATCTTTATAGTATTTGACTAGTAGATAGCAGCATTTATAAAATATTTTTGAAAATATTTTGTGTACAACATTTTGTATATTGGTATTAGATATTTTGTACTTGGTATTAGATATTTTGATATATAGTTACAACTAGAATTGTTTCAGGGCTTAACAGAAAAAACCTACTATTATTTTCTGTAATTCACACTAGGGAACAAGTAATAGATCGTATGATAATCCCACACTAAATACATTGACAAACAGACATTATGCCTCAGACACATTATGAATATTAACCATGCCATATGACTTTAGATTTGTATCATTAAGTATCACATTGAAAATCAAAAACAAGAAATCCATATGCCAATTTGTCATAATGAAATGAAACATATCAGTAGAGGTTATGTGTTAAATGTAAACACCTATTCTAATAAAAAATTACCTTGAACTACATTTTCAAATTACAACGGCATAATGTAATTGCAGTACCATAGACTTACATCTGGTTGGGCTTTTCTCCTTTTACAGTACTTGAATATCCTAGTATGTAATTCTTTCTTGTTTTTCATATTTATAGCTTACTTCTATATTATGGTATTTTATATAAAAATTCCAAGTTCAATTTGCATATAAATTTTATTACATTATCCTTTAGGATTCTACTAATGGTAAATGGATGCATTTGATTTAGGCAGATATATTGATTATGGCTTGAAATAATATGTAGGGATATTATTAAAAACACATTATAAGAGTCCTGTTTAAAAAGATGAGTGAATTACAAATAAGCCATTTATGGAAGGTTAGTTTTTAGTGCAGTCAAGCTTTACTTCTTTGACATGCAGTAGGAATGAACAATAAAATTTTACCCTTTGTGTGAAGAGTTGAGTTTTTTAAGACATAATACAAAAACATACAAATGCTATATATAATATATTATGCATTAATATGCATTAATATGTGGTCTATGAAATGTAAATTTATGATATAGTTATGACTACAGCACATACAGAGACGTGAAATACATGCTGCATTAAAGTGAGGAATAGACGTAATTTTTCATTAACCCTCAACAAGGTGACACAAGTAAATTTTCTGAGAAATAACCAGAGTGAGCTTTATATACAGCAGACATATATCAGTCATGAACCAAATTTATGTAAATTTCCTTATGATTGCAAGAAGCGCCTAACTGCTCTGGTGGGAATCTTGACCCTCTTTTTCTTTCGATAAAGTGCAGAGAAAATGCCTTAATTGCTTGGAAAATCAAGTAAGAGATGGCAACTTCTCATTCCTACCACACAAGGTCCTTTAATATTATTTGTTTTCTTTCAGTTCATTATTACCAAAGATCATATTTTAAAAATAATTTTTCTGTGATATATTTCTGTACATATATATATATATATATATGCATTTTTTACTCTTTATATTCAATGTTCAGATCTCAAAATCTCTGTCAAATATATGTCTAAGGTCTGACTTTTGATTTTAGCTGTTTGAATAATTCTGATTTCAGTGTGTGACTAATATTAACGGAGACATAGAAAGAGTACTGATATTTTATTTTGGCTTTATATTCATGTTTATTTATTCTCATTTTTTTTCTAAATTTAGTTGGATATAGTACAAAGAATGTTAGCAAAGGAATATAGCATTTTTCAAAATATTGAATGACATGTATGAACTTTTCTGACCTTATTCTAGAAGTTAGGATTCCTGATCCAATGTTTTTTCTTTATTTAAAAAAAAAAGTACAAAAACATATTGACAAACAGACACCAATTAACATAAAAAATAGTACAATCACAACTAATCTATAGACAAGGTGATATGGTCTCAACAGTGGTAATTGCTTTATCCATTGATATCTTCGAAGTGTAAATACATAAACCCATATACAGACATGCAAATTTAGTCAGACAATCAAATCTCTCAACAATAGAAAAAACACAAAAACCAAAAATCCAAAGACAAAAAGCAAAACAGGCAAACATCAACAACAGCAACAACAACAACAATAACAAAAAAACGCCAATAGTTGCTGCTTTACATATTGATATCTTCGAAGTGTGTGTTCAGGACAACACATACAGACATACAAGATTGATGAAATAACCCGTCATCGATTATTGCTTAGCATTAAGTGATATAATACAATAGTAGAACCATGTTAGCCCGCCTGCATATATGCATATTCATATATACATACATACATTTTTGTCTTGTTCTTTTCTACTTTCCTTCGTCCCATCTGTTCTTTGTTTTTGAACAGATTTCCTTAATGTCTCTTACTTTATATTCCCAACCTCGGGTTCTAACACCAGTGATACAATACATTGCCTGCACAAGTATCGCTGATTTATTTCACTTATGAGTATGGACTCCAGTTTTGTCCACTTGCCTACAAAGTCCCCAAAACTGTCTTTCTTTATAGCTGAATAATATTCCATTATATAAAAATGCCACAATTCTTTAATCCAGTCTTTTGTGGATGGGCACTTGGGTTGCTTTCACATTTTAGCTATTCCAAATTGTGCTGCTATAAACATGGGTGCACATATGTCAGAGTGATATGATGTTTTCAGATCTTCTGGGAAAATACCCAGAAGAGGAATAGCTGGTTTGAATGGAACCTCTAGACCTAGTTTGCGGAGAAATCTCCAAACGGCTCTCCACAGTGGTTGCACCAGTCTGCATTCCCACCAGCAGTGTAATAGAGTCCCTA